>JAEVFF010000049.1:821458-918152 GCA_018901945.1 Pugionium dolabratum
ACAAGAACGTAAAGATGTCTAAAAAGAATGAAGCACAATCAAGTTGTAACCAAAGTTAGAAGGAAAACTGTCAAAGCTTTGTTTTAGTGCTTAACGGAGGTGGCGACATTTAGAAATCAGTCGCAGATTTAAGAAAAAGTTTATCGTAAGGGAATGAGTATTATCAACTGAAATTGGATTTAAGATAAGGTCACAATTTAATTGGATTTTTGAAATGTTTCTATTAAATAGTAAAAGTTGAGGTTGTAATATAGTTTACTAATACAGATTTAGGTTTTCCTTTTCTAATATTTGGCTGAGTTGATTAACATAGACTAACCGACGACCGAACCGGACTGCACATTAAAACCCTAATCTCCCAGAACCCCACACATTTCTCTCTCGATGAGGCAACATCTAAAATGCCCTTAATTTATAAAAAACAAACACTCATACCCCTAACTAATCTACATACCCCCATAAATGTAAACTTCCAAAACTACCCTTAATGAAAACTTCTTTTATTTTCTTTTTTCTTTAATTTATTTAACTTATAATTAAAAAAACCAAAAATCAAAAAATCAAAAATTAAATTCTCTCCCATTCTCTCTCCTCTCACGCGATCGAGCTCCTCTCTCTCCTCTCTCACGCGATCCTCTCTCTCCTCTCACACGGCCGACGACATCTCCTCTCTCTCCTCTTCTCCAACGCCATTTTCTTCTCCTCTTCTTCTCTGTCGCCATTGAATTCGATCCTCCAGCTCGCCATAGACGCCGCCACGATCTTGAACAAATCCTCAACCAAATTAAGGTTTACATTTAGAAAGATTTGTGCAAAAATGATTTATTTGTAAATTTAGGATAAAAACCACTATTTTGATCTACATTGAAGTTATAATTACGTTGTATGGGTTGATCTCGAACGCATTACTATGGGATGTATTGTGGATGTTGAATTTTAGCGAATCGTTTGGAATTAAGAAAGATTTGAGGCCAAAATCATTGTACAGTCGTAGGAGAACTAAGTAGAACTGGGTATTACTAGAACTTACGGGATGAAGATAGTAAAACTACTAGAACAAGTAAAACTACTAACACTAGTATTACTGATGAGGAAAGTAAAACTAGTAGAACTAGTATTACTAAAAAGAAAAATAAAACTAGTAACACTGGTATTACTGATGAGGAAAGTAAAACTAGTAAAACTGGTATTACTGACGACAGTATGAAACAAGTATTACAAAAAAAAAGTAAAACTAGTAGAACTGGTATTACTAAAGGGAATCTGGTAATGAATATTTGGTAGATAAAAATGTATTACTAGTAGAACTAGTATTACTGAATGAACTTGCTAACTCTTTTATATATTCTTCTGTAGGAGACAATGAGCAAGAACGTAACCATACATTTTGACTACGGTGAATTTGTTTCAAAGGATTGTATATGGAATTCGAAAGGTCATATGTACGGTATAATATTTAAGAATACAAGTGCGGAGGATATAACGTTGGCGATGTTAGAAGCTAGCATATGCAGGAAGATTGGGACAGATGAAACTAGGACGAAGTTAAAATTGAGTTACATTCCATTGTTAGTGGGAGCTCAAATACCAGCAGTTATTATCGATGATGAGGATGTGTTTGTTTATCTAGATACCATGGATAATGAGAAGCGTAGATGTATTTTGTACGTGGAAGTCATCACAACAGATCATTACTTGGAGCAATTTTCAAAAGTGGGCCGAGATAGTTCGTGTGGTGTGAACTATGACGTCTTGCATTCAATAGATGAGGAAATTAATGCATGTGCCATTGTACCTTACGTAGGTGGAGCAGAACAATGTGATGGCGAAAATGATGAGGATGGTACTAGAGATGGAGAGAATGTACGATATGGTACATATATGGGTAACGAGTTTGATAGCTCAGCTAAGCATGATAACTATGTTGAGATTCCATATGATAGTCAGTTTATAGATGCATGGGAAGACGGTATGGGTATTGTGGTCGGACAAGAGTTTACAACGAAGCATGCATTGCAAGATTTGGTGGACAGAGCCGCATTTCAGAATTGTTTTAGTTTTAGGATAAAAAAATCTGACAAAACAAGATTAGTTTTACAATGTCGTCAAGAAAGTTGTAAATGGCGTTTACGAGCTGCGAAGATTGGAAGGTCAGATTATTTCTCGATTAGAACTTACAACAACATGCATACATGCTCTCGGGCTAGTTCGAGTACAAGCAACAGTAAAAGAAAAGGCACACCAAGATTAGTTGCAGATATTTTGCATGCAGATTTTCCAGGACAATTGCACACCCCTACTGCTAAAAGTCTTGTATCTCTCGTTCAAGGTAAATTTGGTGTGAAAGTATCATATTCGACAGCGTGGAGAGGGATAAAGAAAGCTCTTACTGATGTTCGTGGTACTCCAGCAGAAAGTTATGAGGTTTTGTACCAGTATTTGTATATGTTGGAAAAGGTTAATCATGGTACATTAACAAGAGTGAAATTGGACGAAGCAACAAAATTCAAATATCTATTTATCGCATTGGGAGCTTGCATCGAAGGGTTTCAATGCATGAGGAAAGTGATAACGGTGGATGCAACTTTTCTTAAGAATGGATATGGTGGTGTCCTAATTTTTGCGACAGCTCAAGATCCTAATTGTCACCACTATCCCATAGCCTTTGGGGTACTTGATGGCGAGAACTACGCAAGTTGGACATGGTTTTTTGAAAGCCTGAAAATCGTTGTTCCCGACTCTTCAGATTTGGTATTTATCAGTGACAGAAATGCAAGTCTCATCAAGACAATTACTGAAGTTTACCCGAACGCGCATCATGGATATTGCATATGGCATTTGTCTCAAAATGTGAAAGGGCACGTTTCCAACGTAAACAAAGACGTAGTTGCTTGGAAATTCATGGAGTGTTGTAAGATATATACAGAGGCTGAGTTCATGCGGGTTTATGGTGAATTTAGGACTAGATATCCTTCTGCAGCCAAGTATTTGGATGAAACAGCTGATGTTAAACATTGGGCGAGGTGTTATTTCCCAGGCGAAAGGTACGACATATACACAAGTAACTGTGCGGAGTCATTGAACAGTGCATTTTCGAACTGTAGGAAGTATCCCTTACTACCCATGATTGATGTGATTATCTCAAAAATCTTTGAATGGTTTAACAAGCATAGGAAAGATGCGGTTTCTGGATCGGACTACCACAAACTAGTGCCTTTTGTGGAGAATTTAGTTCACAATACATGTAAAGAGGCAGCTGTCTTAACTTTGACGGAGCTAAACAGTTTCGAGTTAGAGTATGTTGTGAACGGAAGTGATGGAAAGACGTACTTGGTGAATTTGATAAGGAAAACTTGCAGTTGTAAACGTTTTGATATCGACAAGTACCCTTGCGTACATGCAACAGCCGCTGTCATGGAATACATGAAGCGTGAAGATAGAGCACGGGATATCGTTTTTCATGATTTGTGCTCAAAGTATTATTCCGTGGAGTTGTGGGCACTAGCATATAGCAGGACAATTTATGTAGTGCCGGATAAGTTTGAATGGAATATGCCGGATTACATCAAAGAATTGCAAATTATGCCTCCGAACTATAACAATAAAAAAGGAAGAAGGAGATTAAAGAGATTTCCATCTACCGGAGAACGCCGCAAACGGACTAATAATAGAAGGGTGCCAAGACGGAATTTGTCATATTGGTTATTTGGTAACGCTTATAGTGTATGAGTAATTGTATTTTTCATTACGTTATTTGTAGTAATGCTTATTTCTGAACATTTGTAAAAGACAACTTTCTGTTTTGGAGAACTACGTAACACTAGGTTGTACTACTATCATATCGGAACACTAGGTAACACTGGTATTACTCAACCTATGAAGTAAAACTACGTAACACTCGTATTACTGTTATTCAAAACTTGTAAATAATGAATTCAATTTGATTTCACGAATTTATCACAAAACAAACATAAAAGTTAACATAAACCAATTTTTGTTATATAAGGAACTATAAAATCTCAAAAATATGTATTCAATAAAACAATTAAAAATCAAGTCATAATAAGTATTTGAAGAACATATTCCACTAAACACCTTATACTTTTATAACCACTCTCTCATAATCACTCATTTCAAAACGAAAACACACATAACAGAACTTTCAATAAATATTAATATACAAAATGCTAACAATCATAATTTAACTGATTATAAACTAATGTAAAACTAAAAAACTTCAATTTTTAGTTGGTAAAACTAATTTAAATCGAAAACACCCTAAAATAACACTATGTACAAAATCCGTATTACTAAAAACTTCTGTAAAACTAGTTGAAATCGGCGGCTCCCAAAAAAGGAAATGACGGCTACAAAAAAAAATGACGGTTGCCAAAAATAGAAAGTGCCAAAAAAAAATATTTTTTAAAATTTCAGAAATTTGGAATATTTGTATGAATTTTTTAAAATTAATTTTTTTTATAATTTTTTTTTTAAGAAAACTTAATTTTTAAAATATTCGAAAGTTTTAAAGTTTGTAAAAATTATATTAATCTACAAAATTTTAAATTTTTAAATTTTAATCAACCATAATTTTTAAATTTTTAAATTTCAAATAAGTCTGAAAAAGTACAACATTAGTTTTACGTAGTTCTACCAAATGATACGAGTTTTACAAAATAACAACAAGAGAGTTACGAAATCAATCAACCATGACCTTCTCAACCATGATCTTCTCAATCAGCATTCCTTCTCCGCGTTGGCCACCTTGTGTAAGGAGTCTTCACAGCACCGGAAGGGTTTCTTTTCCTCTTTCTAGTGAACGTACGTTGTATAGTACGCTCCTCGGTTGCATCCTCGGTTGCATCCTTGGTTGCATCTTCGGTTGCATCCTTGGTTGCATCTTCGGTTGCATCCTTGGTTGCATCCTCGGTTGGTATCTCCCTCGGTTCTGGAATTTTAGCGCTTTCCACCTCCAAATCACCTTTTCCACCGCATATGGCTTCATCTCCGTCCTTTGAACCCTATAATCAAAACAAATAGTTATACTTAATATATATATAAATTATTAATTCTTATTCGAATCTAAGTAATGCAAACATATTTACCATTCCAATATCAACGGTTGTATCATCATCTGTTGTCGGACTTCTCTCCACGCCTTTCTCAACGCTTTTCTCCACATCCCCGTCCTTCTCACACTATAATCAACATAATTAGTGTTACGCAGTATTACTCAGTATTAATTTTTTTATACAAACACATTTACCGTCTCAATGTTCCTATCATCTGCCCTATCTTCGTCCACATCATCCTGCCTATCCTCTTGCCTATCCTCCTGCCTTGGACTTCTCTGCAAATCCTACAATTCAAAAGCAATTAAATTAAGTATTATTAAAGGTTTGTAATACTAAGTAACACCTAATATTACCGTTTCGTGTTCTCCAACACCACCGCGATACATCTCTTCATACAACCTCGTTGTTTCTAACTTGTCTTTTACGTATTCTTCCAGGAATACGACCTTTGTGTATACCTCAGCATTTTTCTCATCCAATTTTTCTATTTTCTCATTCAATTTCCCTATTTCCTCATGGACTTTTTTGATTCCCTCCTCCATCTTCTTCATGAGCTCTACAAATGCGGTCATCGGCGCATTTTCACTAGCTGCATTCTCCATTTGTTCAGCAATGGGTGTATGGGGTGCAAGGGGTGCATCGGGTGCATTCATGGGTTCTGCTCGCGAAGCCACGTCTTCGTTGAATATTTCCTCGAAGAATACCGGTTTCTTGTCATGAAGTAGACGTTTCGTCCAACTTCGGATAATGACATCGTCATTATCCTCAACGTCTTCTACTTCATAGATTTCAGAAAGTAGTCCTTCTTCATCAGGAGATGCCACCAAGATACTCTCAATATCCTGAAAAAAAGAAATGTGAACATTAGTTTAACATAATAAAAATATAAAATAGTAACACTACGGAAAACTAACCTTAGTGCTACCAAGTGATTCGTTGATCTCATCCAGCGTGAAGCCCTTCATAGCACTGCGCTTGAACTTCGTCTTGCACATCCGAGGACACGTGCTATCAGCACCAGAAACATCTTCCCGGAATTTCTTCCTAAGCTCGGGAATAGCCTCAAACGCTAGAAGCTACACAAACCAATATTATTAGTTTCAAATATAAAACAAGTACAATTTAGCAATAATTAAAATGATATTTACCTCCAATGGTGTACAAAATATGGGCATAGTCCACTGGGTACCCTTCACCACACCTCGGAAATGATCCATTGTATGCGAGATCTCTCGCATAATGTGATCAAAAGACAATCTCCCCCATGGAAATGTCTTGCAGAGATCGAGATCGCTCATAGCTCGTTGGAAGAATGGCTCGACGGTAGGTGCATCTTCTCTCGTCTTTGTCTGTCCTATAATAATGCTTGATAGAAAATATAAGACAGCCATCTTCAACCTATCTTGCGATGGTCTCATACCCTTCAGCTTCTCCTTTACATCTGCGTATCTGACCTTTGCACCCCTTCCGAAATGCTTTTCAATAAAGTCCATACTACCTCTACTTTGGTAGTTCACGGGATAATTCCGGCAGTCCAGCCCGGAGATTAATGCGTGTTCTCTTATCCATACCGGATAGGAGTACCGTTTACGAGAAACCAAGCTTCTCTTTTTCTTTCCGTTCGCACAGTGCGAACTAGGAGCATCCACAATCCCATCACTTTGTGGTTCTTATCTTTTGATATATGGAAAAAATGCTTGAATTGTGGATGACGGTGAAACCACCTCTTTTCGTCCACTCGAAGGGGGTACTTCAAGTTATCTAACGTCTCCACCGCTTCAGTGATGTAACACCTCGTGGGGATCTTAATTTTCTTTGTGTACTCGGATGGCTGGAAATACATTTGCATCGGCTGTAAAGCCTCTGTTTCCTCACCAGAATCCTGCAAAACAAATACAGTTTTATCCAGTGTTACCAAGTGTTACAATTTAGATTCAATTTTTGCTATATAGTTTTACCCAGTGTTACCAAGTGTTACAATTTATATGCAATTTTTGCTATATAGTTTTACCCAGTGTTACCTAGTATTACAATTTATATTCAATTTTCGCTATATAGTTTTACCCAGTGTTACCTAGTGTTACAATTTAGATTCAATTTTGCCGAGTATTACAAGTGCTATTATGTTTGTTCATTCTTACTAGTTTTGCTCAGTGTTACTAAACACAAATTATCAATTTTAATACATAGTTTTACAGAGTCATTGCAGTGTTACTATTTCTACTTTTGAAACATAGTTCTACTTCGCACTACCAGTATTACTATTTTCCTTTACTGTTACTAGTTTTACTCAGTGTTACTAATCCAAAAGTTATCAATTTTAATACATAGTTTTACTTAAGTGTTACTAGTTCTATTTAGTGTTAATAGTTCCACTTAGTGTTACTAGTTTTCCTTAGTGTTACTAGTTCCACTTAGTGTTATTAACCCAGAAAACATCAATCTCCAACATAGTTTTACCGAGTTCTTCTAGTATCACTACCAAGAATATCAGTTTTACTCAATTCTACGTAGTTCTACCACTAAAAATCAAGACGTACCGTTGAATCTTTGTCGGAAACATTTCGTGAACTGTTTCCTTCCTGCTCAGAATCAGTTGGATCTTCGTAAACAACTCTAGATCCAGCTACAACAATCCTTCTTTCTAGATTTTCTCCTCCGTCATTCGGACTTTCTCCACGTCCGTAATTAGCATTTTTTGTTCGAGCCATCCTGCAAAAAAACAACCGAATTAGCACACCCGAAATTCATAAAACCGAATCGAAATCGACACAAACAAAGTTTTCTTATGAAATTTCAAAATTATTAACTTAGTTCTACGGAGTTTTACTTCGGTTTCAACACAAATCCGGGAAAATGGGGGAGAAGAAGTTAGAAAAATTAAGTTGAGAATCACCTTGAAGATGTAGATGTTGAAATCGATCGGGAGAGAGGATGTGAATGCGAAGAAGTTGAATGCAAAGAAGAGTTGAAGAAGAAAATGTAGGAGAAGAAGTTGAAGAAGTTGAAGAAAAACTTGAAGAAGTTGAAGATGGCCGATCGTGGGAGAGAGGGCGCCGAAAATTCGCGAGTGAAGAAGAAGAGGGTAAAAAAATTTTACCCTAATTTTCGATTTTTAATTGTTTAATTTTTTTTTTTTTTTATGAAACCGGGTCGACCCGATATCAATGGGTTTGGGTGGGTTTTCTGTGGTTGGATCTGTAGTTATGATCAACTTTCAGGTTTTTTTGTCTTTTGCTTACATTTTTCAATTAAAAATAAATATTGAAAAATGGAGGGGAGATTTGAGCATTTGATTTAAAAGAAAGGGGTATTCGAGCACTTGATTCTCTCTCGATTCTCATTACTTCAATGGCGTCTTTTGAGCGTTTCGACGACATGTGCGACTTTAGATTGAAGCCTAAGATTCTCCGGAACTTTCTTTCCGAGTATGTTCCCAACGAGAAGCAGTCTCTCACCAATTTTCTATCACTCTCCAAGGTTGTATCCACTATCTCCACCCATAAGCTGTTATATGAATCTCCGCCGGCTTCAGTTGATCAGAAGCTTCAAGCGAAGTCGAAATCAGCCGTTGATGACTGGGTTGAGAGGTTGTTGGCTTTGATTTCTTCGGATATGGTACGATTTGTATCTTAAGCTCTATAACTTTGGAATCCAATTACTGTATTCTCGAGTTTGGTGTTTAAAACGATTTTCGTTTTGTTTTGGTTCTAGCCAGATAAATGCTGGGTGGGTATTTGTTTGATGGGAGTAACTTGTCAAGAATGCAGCTCAAATCGTTTCTTTACTTCCTACTCTGTTTGGTTTAACAGTTTATTATCTCATCTTAAGGTATGTATTGCTACCTCTTTGTTTTCTGTCAGCTTGCACCATTTATTTTGAAAGTACATGTTTTGTATTTGCTCTAAGCAGAATCCAGCAAGTTCTAGAATTGTCCGAGTGGCTTCATGTACCACAATCTCTGATCTCCTTACAAGGTTTGTTCTACTTGCTTTTCATTTTCTTTGTGCTATTTGTTATCTTCAACTTTTTCTGTTATTTACGCTGAAAAAACCTGTACGTCATATTGATTTAGTTTAGAGAAGTATGGTATATGAAAAGTCTCATATAATAATCATGTATGCATTGAGCGTACTCATTCCACCCTTATATTTGTTTATTTCTGTTCTACGATTTCATTGGGTTTGCTTATCAACCTTCATGCAACAAGGAACTTTTCTATATCTAAGATGTTTCTTGATTGAATCAGGCTCTCTCGATTTTCGAATACGAAGAAAGAGGCAGTTTCACACGCTGCGAAAGTAATCCTGCCAATCATTAAACTATTGGATGATGATTCCTCAGAAGCACTATGGGTAAGTTCTACAGTTACGAAGGCCATAAGTTTTTCTCTTAATGTTGGTACTAGTTCCTCTTGATTGTTCCCTTTCTGTTTGACGATTATTTTAATACCATAACGCTCTTTAAGACAGCCTGGAATTATGAAAGAAAAACTTAGCTGTATTCGTTAATCTTGGTTTTGTGCCAAAATTGTTTTTCCACTTTAATTTAGATGTATAATATGTAGAGTTATGCATCAGTTCCTCTCTTTCAATCCACGTAGCAGAGTGATAGCATACTATTACTATAAGAGTTTATTGAGGTATCATATATCTATATATATTAGCAACAATAATGCCCCTCATGTCATTGATAGAATCCTCAATTTGATCTGTTTGGCTGTTATTGGATGTGTGCAGGAAGGCATTGTCCATCTGCTAAGCACAATTGTAATCTTGTTTCCTGCTGCTTTCCACAGTAATTTTGATAAGGTCAGATCGCTTCGCTTATTCATGTATTTTCTATTTATCTAATCTCCTGAATGTATTAGTATCAGTAGCTACATGGCAACAGTCATAGTCTACTGAATACATGTACATATGGCTAGATGGTAACATAATTATCTGAAAATGTCTGGTGATTATGATATTGTATTACTTTAATATTGATTTAAAAATGCTATTCCTTGCAGGTTGAAGCTGTTATTGCCTCCAAAATATTTTCTGCGAAAACCAGTTCTAGTATGTTAAAGGTATTATTCATCTTTTTATATATTCCCTATTTCATATTTTCCATCAACTAAGCAATGAAATACTAGCGTGCACTTCTTTCCATCTATCTCAACCTTCAGAAATTTGCCGACTTTCTTGCATTGCTCCCCAAAGCTAAAGGGGACGAGGGTAGCTGGTCCTTGATGATGCAAAAGCTGTTGATATCTATAAACGTACATTTAAATATCTTTTTCCAAGGTCTAGAAGAAGGTAATTTGTTAATTTCTTTGTTTTCTATGTTTGTATGCGGCTATAGTTTTCCTGATAGAATTTGGTGGCCTGTGTTGCAGAAACGAAAGGAACAAAAGCAATCCAACGACTGGCTCCTCCTGGAAAAGATTGCCCTTCTCCCTTGGGAGGTCAAAATGGGGGTTTGGATGATGCAGTGTGGAACTCTGAACAATTGATTGTATCCAGAGTTTCTGCGCTTATGTTTTGTAGCTCAGCAATGCTAACTAGGTCGTACAAATCTAAGGTAGTGCAATTTCTTCTTTGGACATGATTCCTCTTGATTTAAAAGCTAGTGAGATTGTGAGCTTTTTCATGATTTTAAATCTAAATAGATGAGTGTGCAATTTGGGTATATAGATTAAGCATCCTTGTTAAGGCATCAAGTTAAGCATGCCCCTGATATTATTGCTCTCAACCTTCAGGTTAATATTCCAGTTGGCTCATTATTATCCCTTGTAGAGCGAGTGTTGGCGGTGAATGGCTCTCTACCTCGAGCTTTGTCTCCTTTCATGACAGGGATCCAACAAGAATTAGTTTGTGCAGAACTTCCGACGTTGCATTCATCGGCTCTGGAACTCTTGTGCGCTACAATAAAGAGTACCCGCAGGTTAACTAATTTCCTTTCATTCTCGCTAGTAGCATAAGCTATTATTTCTCCTTATCGAGGTTTGTTATTTCCATTGGCCAAAACTATATATGTATCAGACACATCAAATATTTCAACTGAAACCTGACCTTAATTTCATTGACACTGACAATTAATAAGTTTCAACCGAAACCTGACCTTAATTTCGGGGACACTGAAAATTGAGGACTTGTGGCTGAAAAGGGTTTCCTCTGACTTCGTTTGCAAATTTTCAGATTCTGTTTCTTTTCTCCTTTTCCCGCATAATGGATTATTACTACACGTTTCTGTGCTATATGAGCAATAATTTCGTTATCTTTCATATAGGAATTAAAACAATATCCTCATATTGATTCATTTTGCAGCCAACTTTTACCATATGCTGCATCTGTTGTGAGGCTTGTTACTAGTTACTTCAGGAAATGTTCATTGCCAGAATTAAGGATAAAATTCTACTCAATCACAATAACCTTGATCAAATCCATGGGTGTAGGTAATTTCACAAGATCTTGCCTTTGCCTGAATTTTCATTTCTCAGGTTGTTGTGATAAAAATCAACAACATACTTCTCTGACCAGGAATGACAATGCAGCTAGCTCAGGAAGTTGTCACCAATGCCTCTGTGGATCTAGACCCGACAAGTGTAGAAGGATTTGATGCGGTATCTAACAAAACCCCGTCACTTACTAATGGAGCTCTTCTTCAGGCTTGCAGTAAGAAAAGGAAGCATTCAACTAATTCAGGGGTCGAGGCTGAGAATTCAACTTTTGAAGTTGGAGTCCCTCACAATCACTCGAAAAGCCCTATTTCATTGAAGATTGCATCTCTTGAGGCACTGGAAGCTCTTCTCACCATTGTAAGCTTTTAGCTTATCACATTTAAAATTTGGCTTTTCATTGACACTCTTGAAAATTTATTAGGAAGTTAATCTCTGTTTATTGATTCTGTTAATTTCACAACCATATTTGTTCTTTGTGATTCTGTGATAACAATATGATAGATTATAACATATTCTTTTCTTTTGGGTTTCAGGGTGGTGCACTGGGGTCAGATAGCTGGAGAGACCGTGTCGATAATCTTCTAATGACCACAGCAACAAATGCTTGTGAGGGCAGATGGGCCAGTGCTGATACCTACCATTGTTTACCCAATAAGTCGAGTATGGATCTGGTAGAGTTTCAGCTAGCAACACTACGTGCCTTTTTGGCATCTCTTGTGTCTCCATCACGAGTACGCCCTGCATTTTTAGCAGAAGGGTTTGAGCTTTTCCGAACAGGTAGCTAAGATTGTTGGCATGAATTAAACTAAGCTTTTAAAGTCAGAAACCATAAGTATTTGATGCATATATCGGGCTTGAACAGGTAAATTTCAGGCGGAGATGAAAATTGCCAGATTCTGTGCTCACGCTCTCATGTCTCTTGAAGTTGTCATACATCCAAGGGCTCTTCCACTCCACGGACTCCCGTCACTTAGCAACCAATACCCGGAAAGCATTTCTCTGGCCAGCCACAAACACAAAACATTTAATCTAAATACGTTGAACGGTATAGCTCCTGATGGTGATGATCTATCCAACAGATGGCTGGCAAATGCAGATGTCCCTTCTAACCCGGAGATTCAGAGAACCTTAAACACGACTTTACCTCTCCAAGAGACCAAAAAATTGAAACTTGGGAATGATTTAGCTACCGTCGTATCTCTGAGTGTCCAAGGTCATACAGATATGATTGCATCAGAGAATGTTCAACAAGCTAATGTGCCTGAGAAGTTACCTGAATCAACTGCGAACTCTATAGAACATGTTGCAGAGAAAGATGATAGAGCTCCCAAAGATGGTTATCGAGAAGTAGTGAGTGAGACTCTAGAGGGAGAGGATTTAGCAGTTAAGGATAGTCTCATGGAGGAAGCAGCAATTGGTAAGAAGAGAGAGTCATTAGGTGAATCTGATGATGATTCTTGTCCAAGTGTTCAGGAAGATGACTATTTCTCTTCTGATTCTGATACTGAGTCTTAATGCAAGCAAGCCAAAAGAGTTGACAAATCTGCCTTCGGAGAATCTTCTGTGTTTTTAAAAGTTAAAAGTTTTGATCTGGGTTTTCTTTGAAGATATTCCATTGAATATTTCCCTACAATAGTGTTTGGAGAAGTCAAAATTTTCAAGCGTTGTCTACTCTTTTTTAGTTTTTGCATATCATTTTTTTATAACAATATGCAGGATGCAATAAATTGAGTTTTTAGTTCAAGTGGGACTTTACTTTTTTTTTTAAAGTGAGGATTAATCTTGTAATAAAATTGACAGGTTCTTCCTTATAAAATGACTATCATTTTAAAAAATCCATATAAAAATGATAATAAAATTGACTCGTTTCCCTTGTGGCGGAGGAATTGCCAAGTTCGGAAGTCCTTTGCATCCCTTACAAAAAGGTTCAATGGTCAGATATCTCCAGCTGATGATCAAGGTCCTCTCGCGCTGATGATCAAGGTCCTCTCCCGTTTCCCGAGCTCCGGATACTTGAAATATCGCATAACAGATGTACCGGAAGCTTACCAGGAAACTAGTTTGCGAATTGGAGTTCAGCATCGATTGCTCTGTTTAGCTATTAAGATACTTTAGACTTGCAGTACAAAGGTTTATACATAAATATGGAATAAGGAAAGGTTCTTAATTTCTATGCCGCCATTGATTTCTCCAAGGATATATTCTAGAATCTAGTCTGTTGAAAGACATGTTTTCATCTTCGAAAATGTGTCATGTTACTCAAAAGAAACTTCATTATATACTTAAGAAAACGAAAATAGACTGCAAACATGCATCATCACCGATAACTTTGAGTAAACTGACACACATTCAAATGATTCCATCTCTTCCTCGCGTGGATATGTATTAACTCTAGTTAGTAAATTCGACTCGAATTGAGATTTGGTTTGTGGAATCTTTATAAGCAAATACTGAATCCTCGTTGATAAAACATCAAAATGAATCAGAGATGGCAAAAGCCATAGCAGAATCAAAACAGTCTACAGATATTTGGGAAAACTATTAGAAGAACTTGACTGCATAAACAGAGACCTTCCTTGAAGCTTTCTCCATCCTCTCCTGCAACATACAAAGTTAGTCACACACTGCATTATCCTATTAAAAACTTGCAGCAGCTTTTTAAGGAGTAGATAAAACTTACATATCTTGTTGAAGGCAACAATGTCACAGCTCTGGACGTACTCATTAATAGGCTCAACAGTGAGTTGCTCTTCGATCATGGTGTCAATAGACACAAGATCGTCAATTATGGTGCACATGATCTGCAATTTCTTGATTCCATAACCGACTGGTACAAGCTTTGATGCTCCCCAAAACAATCCTTCCATCTGAATGGATCTTACAGCTTCCTCTAGCTTCTTCATGTCAGTCTCATCATCCCACGGCTTGATATCAATCAAAACTGATGACTTTCCAGCTGACACAAAGAAGAAAAACCCAGATCAGAAATCCAAAACAGCTTGATATATCGCCAATCACAAGTTTATACACAAAACCCAAACTTACATTCCTTCTTCTTTGTAGATGCCTTCACGGAAGCTGCTCTCTCTTCAGCAGCTTTTTTTTCCTCTTCGGTCTCCTCCCCGAAAAGATCAACATCATCATCATCTTCTTCTTCATCAGCCGCATCCTACAGTTACACATAACTATGAATCTCAATCTCACTGATGTACAAACTATAAAAGACATAATAAAAACAATACAAAAATCTATGAACCTTAGAATCAGCTGCAGGGGGAGTAGAAACGGCCTCTTCAGTAATTGGGGATGATCCCTCAACAGTGACACCACTTCCTTCAGCAGAGACACCGCTGTAAAACAGAGACAAGTTTAAGGAAATAGCATTAGATGAATCCCAAAAAACCTATAATCATCCATAAATAAATGGGAAATGATGATGGAGCTTACGAGATCCTCAAGAGTGCATCAATGTGGTTGTACCAACGAGATGCGTTCACATACTGTGAAGTTGGGGGCTTTGCAAGAGCTGCAAAGACGGTTATATCATCTTTTGAAGCCTGGTACCTGTAAAGACTAGTTGTTGACTCCTATTGTTCGGGAAAAAGGTAGAGAATTTAGGATCTAATCTATCGATGATGGTCACAAAAATCTTACCCAGTGATGTAACTGCGAGTGAGAAGATGCTCGTCGAGCTTCTTAAGTCCAGCATCAGAGTTAAGGTTTGGGAATGCTGCCATTACTTTCTGAAGCTCGAACCTTTTTTCACTAAATATGAAAACAGATCAACTACTTAAACCCCAACGATTCAGCAAAAGACGAAACTTTATACTGCTATAAAAACACGAAACAACACCCATTCTAGGGTTCCTAATCACGGGTATCAACAGGATTTTGTTTGATAACTATATAAAACTTTGAGTTTCCAATCAAAAGCAATTACAATGATGTATACTTTCAGATCGAAACAAACCTAATGGGATTCGTAAGAACAATTGATATAACGAAGGAGACCAAACCTGAGGTACAAGGTGCAGACTTGAAGAAGAGGAAGAGCGAGGGAGGCAGAGGAAGAATGAAACCAGAGTTCATAGAGAATTTATCTAACCCTCTAGGTATTCCTATAGTGGGCCTATTGTTAGCCCAACTAGTAACCCAGTTAAGCCTTTTAAGCTATTTGAAATTTTCATATAAAACAACTATGTAAAACTAAAATGTATAATGAATGACTAATCATAAATATATTTCAATTCAATCCCATCATTTCATTTTCATGTTTCATAATTTATTTTGTCTAATCAGAATTACAATAAAACAAATTCATTGAATATAGATGTTGATTGGTTTCAATAATAACGTTCGAAAATACAACTGTTTGCAACTGTGGTATTTAAATTTAAAAAAAAAATAAAAATAAACAGTAATATTTTAAAATATCAAAATTTCAAAAAAAATTATAAATTTAATATATCAAAATTAAAATTTCATAAATTTCATAAATAATTATGTAAAATATTTATTTATTAAAAAAAATATAAACTTAAAAGTTATTTTTTCCAAATTATGGTAGAACAAGAGATTAGGCTTTCGAGCAGTTAAAGACTCAATTGAATCAGAAATAGTCCAAGAAGGAACCTCTGAGAAAATCAATATGATCAAACTATGCAAAGCCAAAACCGTTAGAACAAGGAATAATAGCTGGTGTTGTTGGTCTCCAAGTGTTTCAACAGTTCGTTGGGATCAACACTGTATATGCATTATAGTCCAACCACTGTTCAGCTCGTCGGTTTCGCTTCAAACAGAACAGCTCTTCTTTTGTCTCGAGTTAGCGTAGGACTTAATGCATTCGGTTCCATCATTAGCATTTACTTTATCAATAGGACCGGAAGGAAAAAGCTTTTGATCATTAGTCTTTTCGGAGTCATTATCTCGCTTGTATTGCAAACAGATGTTTTTCTATGAAACGACTACACATTATCTCGTTTAGTTATGAGGTCATGGTACATTCTAAACTATTATTTATTTTTCATTCTTAACTAGGAAAAACAAACCACATATATGTTATACTGATACGTTCGAAATACATAAGATAATAAAGATACATTTGGAGTAAAATATGTATTTTCGGCAAAAAGAAAGGAAGAAAAACAGAAATTCGATGTGAAACAAAATATATTCTAAAAGTGCATTAATAAATGCCTTTTAGACAACGACACGTGCCTCACAGTCTCGAGCCCGTCGTGAGTTCTGTCTACCACCGAAACCCAAATATCACCTTTCTTTTTCCATTGGTCTTCTTAAAAACCCATTTTTTAAATTGAAGCCACACAAATATTTGATCAAATGGGGATTATTCATATCTTTAGAGACATCTCATAATATTAAACGTTACATTTCCCTAATTGATAATATATTCGGTTAGTTTGTATCGTGTTGGTTTTTTTACCTAGTTTAACATGTTCGGCCTAATCCCATGTAAGCTCTATGATTTTGATCAAATGGCCAAGTTCAAACAATTTTTTTGCATTTTTTCCTAAAAATATTATAGTAATTGAACGAATTACTCATGAGGTAAAAGTTTATCTCTTTTTATTTTCACATAGATTTGCAACGATTTTTTCAAATTTTTAACAAGACACGAATCAATTGAAAAATATTATTAAAATTAATGATGGACAATGGAATTGTGCAGTTTGACATGTAATCGATCATGGTGAAATTGACCTGATGATTAATTTCATGACAGAAAATGGAATTGTACAATTTAGCTTGGGCTCGGTTATAGTGAGATTGGCCATCAGCTCAATCTCGTGATGGACACTGAAATTGTGCAGTTTGATTTGGAATCGGTTATGATGAGATTGGCCATCTCGTGATGGGCAATGAAATCTATTTTAAAGTTTAGAATAGATTTGAATCAAAGATAGAGCATGTTGTACTTCGTGGGAGTCAAAAGTCAAACAGAAAGTCTCTCACCCATGCATCTACAACTGGAAATGCCATCTAAAACATGTAATGGATATGACAATTCTTCATCAATTTTAACTATTTCTATCTCATATAATGTATAACCTTTTAAAGATTGAAACCCATTGAGCAGAATATAGAAGTACTAATTATGGCAGAATTATTTATATTCATACTCTAATTAATGCCCTAATGCGACTGAGGAATGTTTAAGCCTAATAAACTATATACACTTGTCCTATCTTTATTTCTTTTTCATCTACTTATAAAACAAATTGGATATACCTATGTGCTTATTCCTAGGTATTGTCTTCTCTTTATCAGAATTCTTTTAAAGAAATAAACATTATACTTCATAATTCGATTCGTTGAGAGCAATTTGATAAGTAGGGTGTTACAGTGAGTGGCAAATTTGTAAAAACAAAAACTAAAGAAGGGTAAAAGAGAGAGAGAGAAACAACACAAAGAAAGTAGTAAATAGTCGGAATGTTGCACTCGTCTTCCCTTGTCCAAAGGCTACTGTGGATATTTTTCTCTAACAGGTAATAAGTTTTCTCTCTCTAGAGTCTCCCTCCAATTCCCATTTTTCGCCAATTTTCTTTCACTTTCTCTGCTGATTTTACTGGGAAACAACGAATAAACAAACATTCTAAAACCTTACCTAAAACGAATCTATATATGATGTTATCTTAAATGACCCTTTTTATTTGATTATTTCAGATCTGTGGATCTTTTTATAGTCTATGCGTAAAATAATGAGATCTAAGCACGAGAAGAATACTCAAGAGAGAAAGAAGAAGCTCATGACAAGAACCTGAGGAAATTCATTTGTTTTTTCTTCTCGCCGCCATTGTTGTTCTACAGTGTGATTGGACAGTTGACACCTGTTATCCAAGTGAATTTCTTTGTTGGTGATTTTTGAGGCAAAACAGTTTTTCCTCTTTATTATTTTGGGACTTACTGGTATTTTTAAAAAATTTAAATCGAAGCTTTATTTAATGTATCTAGCTAGTGTTAATTTCTGTGATTGTTAACTTTCCATTTTAGGGCAACCTTCTAGCTTAATTGTCTTGTTCTTCTTCAGCTAAAAATCTATACTTTTCTTCTGGGTATTTATTATTCTGCGAATTTTTTTGACCAAAGCTCATAATCTTTAGAAATCTCTATAGCTATAGGTTTTTAGCTTTTT
The DNA here is from genome assembly GCA_018901945.1 of Pugionium dolabratum. NCBI lineage: Eukaryota > Viridiplantae > Streptophyta > Magnoliopsida > Brassicales > Brassicaceae > Pugionium > Pugionium dolabratum. The sequence goes on from JAEVFF010000049.1 coordinate 840,132, forward strand.
ATATATTTAATTTAGGGTTTTGTGAAAGGCTCTTGAGCTATATAGGCGTTGCAGATCTACAAACAAACTGGATTTAATTTGCGGAAAATACTTTATATACTTTTAGCATTTCAGTAATGAATTCAAATTTCTTCTTCTTTCTTTTTACAGATTCAAAGTCATCACTGCATCATACTCAGGCTTTTGTCTGCAACTGTTTCACAAGAGAGAGAGAGAGAGAGAGAGAGAGAGAGAGAGAGAGAGAGAGAGAGAGAGAGAGAGAGAGAGAGAGAGAGGAGGAGAGAGGAGAGAAGAGAGAGAGAGAGAAGAGAGAGAGAGAGAGAGAGAGAGAGAGAGAGAGAGGAGAGAGAGAGAGAGAGAGAGAGAGAGAGAGAGAGAGAGAGAGAGAGAGAGAGAGAGAGAGAGAGAGAGGTGAAGGCTTAATTATTAGGGTTTAGCTGGCTTTACCTGCCCCACAGTCTCACCGGCGACTATAAAGCATGAGAGTAGCGTTTCAATGGAGGTCGACGACAACACTGAGACACAACAAAAACAACAACCAAGCAGAAAGTTACAGAAATACTCCTCCGGCGATAAAGCCGGAATGAGGAATTGGAACAACCCATCGTCTCGAATCATTAGGGTTTCTCGAGCTTCCGGTGGCAAAGACAGACACAGCAAAGTCTTAACCTCAAAAGGCTTAAGAGATCGGAGAATCCGTCTGTCCGTCGCAACAGCCATCCAATTCTACGATCTCCAAGACCGTCTCGGATTTGATCAACCAAGCAAAGCCGTGGAATGGCTAATGAATGCAGCTTCTGATTCAATCACTGATCTACCTTCTATCAACACGAATTTCGACGACCAGACACTTTCACTGTCTAAATCCGCTTGTTGTAGCAGTGGCGGAACATCTGAGAGTTCGTTGTTGTCTTTATCGAGGACAGAGATTCGTGGGAAAGCTAGAGAGAGAGCTAGAGAGAGAACAGCTAAAGAGAAAGATAAAAATTTGCAAAATGCACAAAGCTCATTCACTCAGCTTCTCACCGGCGGTTTTGACGCACCGAACCGAAATTGGACCGGTGGTTCTTCTGATTGTTTCAACCCGGTTCAGCTCATATCTAACTCCAACTCCTCTCTTCCTCAGTTCAACAACAACAGCAACAATCATCGTCAAGATTCGTTAAATCAGAATCAAAATCAATTCTCCTTTGTACCGGATTACAACTTTGGAATCTCTTCTTCTGATTCTCCCGGAGCAGCCGCCATTAATGGAGGTTGTTACAGTAATAGGGGGACCCTTCAGTCCAATTCACAATCTCTCTTTCTCAACAACAATAACATTAGTCAAAGGTCGATTTCTTCGTCTTCTTCTTCTTCTTCTCCAATGGATAGTCAAAGCATTTCCTTTTTCATGACCACACCTCCGACTCTTGACCACCATAGCCAACAACTTCCGACGGCATTTGACGGCCGGTTATATCTCTATTACGGCGAAGGAAACCGGAGTTCCGACGATAAGGCAAAAGAAAGGAGATAGATAAAAGAAAAAGCTTCATTAGTTCCATCATGGTTAGTATTCTATCTAATTACAGTCTCATTAATTGTTGATTTATTTAAAAATGGTTTATATGGATTGGTTAATTTAGTAACAGTAGCATGTTGTTTGCTTTGTCGAGAAAATATGGTTTCTTGATTTCTTAAAAGAAAGATGGTTTATTGGGGCGTGGGTGGCAATGAGTCCTATCTTGATTTTTCTTTTCTTTGGTTTCATGTTTTCATTACATCTTGTGTGTCTCGAAGTAATGACTTTTGATTATAGAGTAATTTAATGGCATGTGGTTGAATTTGAAAAGAGGGCTTCATCGTCTGTTTTGTCTCCTCATGTGTTTCCATGTTGGGTTCCCTTCTTCCTTAGCATAACTTTGTTCCACTTTTACTTTCTTGCATCACGACAAATTGTGACCATTAATTAGTGTAACTGTATTCGATTTTTGAATGGTTATATTGTTTTTATGTATTCATTCGTATCATAGAGATTCCATTCACCTAACCTTTTGACTCCATCAATAAACATACTTTTTAAATACATGGTCACTAGAAATTCAAATTTTTTGAATCTTTTTACACAATAAAATTATATTTCATGGAAAATGTAGTGAGTTGATGAATTTTTTTTGGATAAGAAAGAAATAGTTAACATTAAATATTGGTACGAAGGAATCAAAATGTTTATTAAAAAAATTGTTTGAAAGAATCAAAGAAAATTTTGTCCTTTTATAGATAATATTTTAGTTTAGACAAAAAGATGGGAAGTTGAGTGTTTGTGCGAGGCAAAATGCAAAAAATGTTTAAAACTTTGGCCTCCTGAAATGGCACCACATGCTAAGTGTCGGAATCTATGCCATCTCTTTATTGTTGTCCCATGATCTCTTTCACATTACATTACAGAAAACATTATTTTGAGTGCTTTTAAATTTCTTTTATATGTTTCTCTGAATTCCGAATTGATCGTGAACCTTAACCAACATGAACGTATTAGAAAACTATAGGAGCTTGGTTGAATGATTTCTTCCTAAATTCTTACTTTTTGGTTTAAGATTATGAGCACGGAACTAAAGAAGCTTCTTTAAATCAATAAATGTTGGAAAATGATAACACTCAAATGCTTATATGTACCTTCACGTTTTGACCTTGTGTTTTTCTAAAGATGATTGATTTATGAATGTTTCTTGAAATTCAAATGCAGGAGAGGAATTCAGGGAAGACCATGTCTGGGGCAGCTTAACTTTGAATCCTCCATCGCGATCATAAGCCTGAGTGGATATCTGTTTAGACCATGAGGAATTGTTGTTGTTTGATGAGAAGATTTGTAATGTAACGAAATGTTTTTATCTCATATATGTGTCTTTTCTGTGTGTTCATGTTTTGTCATAAACTTTGCCTGAAACTCTGACCAGGGGGTCCGACGTTCTCAAGTCACCGTCATCCAGTTGACTACATATAGTGGTAAGAAGTAGCTTCGAGGTTACATTTTCTGAAATTAAGAGCGTTCTGGTTCGGTTTTGAAATGATTGATACGGTTCTTTAGAACTAAGATGCAATTGTTGATGATGCAAACCATAAGTAACAACTAAAACTAGCATAGATCAAAACAGAGAGAGAAGAAAGGATAAGAAAAAGGAGATCAATGTCTCTTTTTCAAGAACAGAATATGGAAGTCTCGACATAAAACTGAAAATTATTTATTTCTTTATTACAAACTCTTGTGTTACATAATCTCTTCCGTGTTATGGCGATTCCCATCATAATACGTGTTTCTTTACTAAGTCTATAAACACAGACCAGAAAACATGTTCTTGCACAGTCGTAGACTTGTTTTACAAGAGTATATGTACAATGGCTGTTCTTTGGTTTCAGAGAAATTCACTTAGGCCTGCATGTATGTGTCAAATGCCAAGAGAGTTGTTGCGGTTTTTAACTTTAGGACATTTGTGATCTCTCTGTTTCTTCTCTTTTCCTTCCTCCGTCCTCCAATATAGGTGGATTTCTTTCCTCCAAACATCTGGAAAATGTCATTGATAACACTATTAAGTGTTAACACTTTCCCCATATACAATACTCAATGCAATTGTCATTTGTTTTGGCAGGCAAATCCACAAAATTTTCGGTACATAGAACCTCAGTTCAGGAAACATGATCATCCAAACTAAAACAATTCAAAGAGTATGCGCATAGAGAAAGCAACAAAAATTCTATAACCATTCAGACTCAGACTGGTTCTTGTACCATTGCTAATTCAAACGAGCAAAACAGAGGAGTATTAAAAAAACCAGAGAACTGACGCAATGTATTGTACCTGAAACCGGAGTAATGCTAAATCAGAACGAGTTCATCTCCAGACAATAAGTCTTCCTCTTGATCAACATCTTTGCGGCAATCCCAAACGGTTCCTCAAATGCATCAGACAACCAAGAAGCATCACACACTTCCTTCTTTGACTCGCTCGGCTTAATAGCCACCAATGTCGCACCTTTCAACACAGTGCCATCTGGTAAATCCAATTGCGGCGCATACCACAACCTCATATTCAGTGCTGGCACGAGAGTCCGCTTTGAAGCGGAAGAAGCCGATAAGGGAGTAACTCTAAGCTCTTCGAGCTGTTCTCTGTTCATAGACAGGACACCTTGGCCGTCGGCGTCAGAGAGAACCAGACGATCTAAGGTCTTGTGCTCCGTGATGATCGGTTGGAGAAGATAATGTCGAGCAGAGGCGGCGATTAACGAGCTGATCGTCCAGACTACACGGAGCTTAAGTCCTCCATTGGTGTAGAACGACTCAGGTATGGTACCATTGTCGTCATTGCTGAAGGAATCAAGAGAAATCTCGAGATTCTTGACGGGATTCGAATTCGACCGAGTCACCGAAGATGCGCCCAGAATCATGCAATTGTCGAGCGTAGATCCGAAATCCGCTCTCCATTTCAGTAAAATACCGTCCTCGATTCCCAATTCCCCCGTCGGTAGTTCGATTCTCAGAAACCGAATCTCGGCGAAGTTTTTCAAAACCTGAGTCGGCGAGTGGTGCGTAACGCTGCCCTGCTCGATCTCGCCTCCGATTCCGTCTCCTAGCGCTGAAAACGATGCGTCAAACGACGAGGAAGACGATAATCGCTTCGGTCCTAGAAGCTGCCCCAGCGCTTGAAACGGTTTGAAAATAGGAGCGAAAACGAGACGGAACAAAGCGGAGAAAGAACCACCAGCGGCGGCGTCCGTAATAGATGCAGCGTTGAGAGAGAAACGACGATCGTTGGCGGAAGAATCATCATCAGAGATGACGCAATCAACGCGAACGAGAACGTTCTCAACGAAGGGGACTAGGGAGTGAAATCGACGGGATACGATGCAACAACGGCCGAGATCCTTGACGTCTGCGACTTTATCGAAGATGAGGAGGAGAAGCGAGTCGGGAAGAAGGTCGAAGTGATCGACATCGTTTAGGGATTGAGGCTCCGTGTGAAACCGAGAAACTAAATCGGAGCGAAGAAGATAGGACATGGCTTTGGGGGAAGGGGGGAGGTTTCAGAGAGTCTGTGTGGGGAATTAGGAGAGATCTGAGGAGAAGAGAGACTCCATGGATGGATAGAGTTGGAGAAGGAAAGAAAGAAAGAAGTTCTCTCGTAATTGTTGTCTTTTAGTGAGAGTAAAAAGAGGAAGAGGCTTATTAAATGATTGGATCTCTCTTCCTCTAATTGTATTTTATCAAATTAATTATGGGATTAAGTTAGGTTAACTCACTTAATTATCAACTAGTTTCGCAGTTATGTAGGTGTTTTACCAACAATACTTTTAAAATTAACAACTATTTACTCTGTTTAACCATACTGTAATTTTTCATAATTAAATAAATTGTGATGGATGCTTATAAACATTAGTTTTAGATTAACATTCTCCGGTTTGCGGCCCAATTATGACTTTAAATGTTAAATTGATAAATCTATACTAATAAACCAAAGGTATTTGAATGTTTTTTTTGTCTTCAAATCAACAAAAACAAAAATCTTTAAAATCCCTAGCATATCATCGTTAGAATTCTAGATTTTAGGTAGATATTGAAAATAGATTCTGGAATCTAATAAAAAAAGCAGCACATGTCAAGTTATGTGTTTAAATTGAACCAATAAAAAAAGATCAAATATATGTCTTATCCTTGTTATTGTGTATGTAACTTGTTCGGACAACCAAACGTTATCATTATCATTAGAAAAAATCATATATAGTAATATAGATGAGAAGATGGTATTTTCTATATCACCATTATTCACCCTTTTTCTTTTCCATAGAACTGAAGCACTCTATATGGTTCAAATTATGGAAGTTCATATGAAAATAGAAATTAGTCTGGTGAAATCAGCGCTAGTAGCAACTAATATGTTATTACATGAAAATATAGTTACGGCTATAACAGATTATTGTTCATTTCTCTGTAATATATATCGTTGTTTCAGTATTGATCGCAACTATAACCGATGATGAGGACCAAACAAACAAAAATATTATCATATATAACTCTCCTCTGAGATAAAAACTTTATTGATAGAAAATGTGTAAATTGTTTGAGTTGCTTATTTGTTTGCTAGCCAGTTTATATTCTCTTTACATCCTAATACGTTTTGGCTTCTAAGTGTTTCCTTCTTCTTTTTTTGCTGCGTAATATGAATTGTTTTCACGTTAAATTGATGACTCTCTCCATCATTTAGCTAATTGCAATATTGATCTATAAAATCGCAATAGATGGTCCAACTTGCAATTATATCAGTTTTATAATAATTCTCGTTTGAACTTTGACGTAAGTTAACTTAATGACTAAATGAGAATAGGTCTACTTTTAGATTCATAATGGATAAGACTTCAGAATATGCATGAGACATTTTGATTAATATTTATTTAGCCAAGGTCGATTAGATTATCTGTATTTTTTGTCCAACTGAAGATACTGACTAAGATAACGTAAACAATATATTCAACATATCTATAATATTTCTACAATCAAATCTTGATCTCAACTTGTATTATTGATCAATTTTAGTAGGTAATTTCGATTTCCTGGTTGATTTTGGATTATATTTTCTGAATTTGGGTTGCTTAACACATTGGCATAATGTATTATTTTTCACTCATACTTCACAAATATGTTTAATGCAATTTATGTTGCTCTTTAAATTAAAAATATTTGTAAAAAAATTCCTATCCCTAATCTTTACTACAGCAAGACAAAAGATAAATTCCACACAAAGTAGTTTTGTTTAAAGTTCGGAGCTGCCGAAGTATCAATATATATGAATATAAAATATATATTTTTAATGTGAAATCATAAGTTGTGATTTGGAAAAAGCAAGAAAATAATTTGTTGGAAAGATTCGCCAGAACATATTTGCTGCTACACACAATAATTATATAAATAAAAATATTTGCAAATTCCTTGAGGCCCTCATATTTATACATTTATAAACAGATTTGATTACTGCCTTAGTTTCTTTTTTCTTGACTAAGCAATGACACTATTATAAATCATTCTGATTAATGTCAACACTATCTTTGGTGTTGAATATCACACATGTACTCGGAAACCCATTATTTCATCAACAAGATTCATATGTTTAACTTGAAATGATAAAATGTCAATGGTCAAATGATAGAATACCAGAGATACTTTTTGTTTCTCTCCGAAGTTCCTAGAAAACTTGTATTCATTTGAATACCATATTTTATTTTCAAAAGTCACAATTAAACACACATTTTTTGACTTTGTTATCTTATTTAATTTAAGCACCTAACATATGCAAATTTAATTTGAATCATAATATATATATTTTTTTAAAACATGATCACGTAAGATAATCTAGATTAATCGTATCTCCTCATCCCTCTCAGATATAGTTCGGCCATCTCTTTCTTTAATTTTGTTCTTTCTTGTTATCTTCAACACATAAGATCATAATATATACATTAAATAAAATAACATATTACCGAATTTATACATTAATCGGAACTGTTTGAATTTCGTAGAGTAGTTAATCTTATTATATATATATATATCTAAATCATATATATATAGGTTATGTTCGTTTGTCACCCGTATAAAGTTGCAGCTATAACAACGGTAAATTGTTGTTCGTTTATCTGCATCCGCGATCAGACGTTGCATCTTGTGTCACAATTTTTTCGATCACTGATTAAAATAGCAGTGTGATTAAAAATTTCCGATTAACCGCAACTGGAACCACTAGCGGCAAACAAACGAGTAACATATGCTGCAATTATAATTACAATATTGACCGCAAATGCAACCGCTTACGCCGACCAAATGAAGAACACTATATTTCCTAAACATTCCCCCATATTTAACAAAATTGTTCAAGAACATATATAATACGAACATTTAAATCTTCTTTCCTCTCTCTACATATATACACGAATGCGTATATGCTAATGAATGCACGTGTTTAGATTCTTATAAAAAATACATGTTTCATAATAAATGTTAGATCTAATTGTGTTGGATTCAATTTTCATAACAAATTTTAAATTTCAAATGTTTTAATACTCAAGTTTAGATATTTTAAGACTAAATTTTAGATCTAATTGTGTTGGATTTAAGTTTCATAATAAATCTTATATCTAATTGTGTTGGACATTTTTATGTTTTCGTTTATAACTTGTATTTATGATTGTTGAATGTTGATAAACACTCTTCTTGATGTTTTTTTGGATAAACAGTTCTTGGTGTTGTTAACTAATCCTATGCAATTTCACGTTTTATGAAGACATTTCTAAAACATAAGAGATAATTCCTAAATTCAGTAAATAGTTCTTAATATTAATGAAATCTTATTTAAATAAAATAATTAAATTAAAAAAATTGAAAAATATAATGAGGTAAATTGAACCATGCACTATTAATTCTAACAAAAAGATGTATAACCAATACGGTACAATAGCTCAAACAGATCAAACATTGGACATATGTATAAAACAAGGAGTGTATTACCAATATGTTGTGGTAACTAATCGATATATAATCATTTTATTTTAGTTAGATTAAGTTTTCAACTTTGTTTTAATTGAATGATAGTAAAGTATTTTTTATTGGTAAAAATGATATATTATTAAATTTTATATTAAGTGTTATATTTGTCAATAAAATCTAATTTATTACGAATATAAAGTATTTCTATTTTTGGAATAGAAATTTAAAAATATCCTATTTTAAAGAGTTGTGGTTTTCATAAAGTTGATCTTGAACCATCATCCAAATACGAATACATTCATTTAAAAGAATACTAGATTCATATCCACGCTGTGCGTAGAGAAAAATATTCGTAAATTATATTTTAATAGTAAATATAAATTAAATATTTCTATAATTTTAATTTTTATTTAAAATTAATTTTAACATTAATTTTTGTATATACAAATTAAAAAAAGAAAAATAATTATTTTTTACGAATTTAATAGTATTTGTTTTTGTTAGTTTAATAAAATATATTAATTATATAACCAAATTAATAACAATGATATACTTGTAATTATTGTAATAAATTAAACTCATTTATATATTTATTTAAAATTTATTTTAGTGATGACACGTCAACATGATATTTTTGTTAATAACACGTCAGAGTAAAGTTATTTTATTAAAATGTTTCTCAAATAATGTATTACGGATTATGGTAGTAACTTAAATCTATTTATATTTAATTAAAATTATTTATAAATTAACGTATAAAAAAATTTAAAATATAAAAAGTATTGTTTTTGAAGTGGTTGTTTGTCAAGGTGATACTTTGTTTGAAGCATTTTCTCAGCCTTCATTTCCTTACTCTTGTTTACAAGTATGGCAATGATTGCTTAACAAAACACAAGACAAACGAATAAAGGAAATCTGAAATACACCAAAATCACAAAGCATTATTATTTTAGCTGCTACAACTATGCAAAAACTTAAAATAAAATTATATAATTTACCTAGTACAATATAAATTCTATAGCACTACAATTTGCATCAACGACGTATATATATATATTCTAGCCATATTTGAGCTAGGAAAGAAATGTAAGATCGTAACTCGTAAACTAGGAGATTCCTTCTTTCTTTTACATATCTCGGATGATTCTATTAGATCTTGAATATTAAATAGAGGCTATGGCTTACGTACTGATGATTCATGATGATGTTTGTTGTCCCATAAAGTATAAGAAATTAGACGGAACTAACAACTCCACTGACATTACACATGATTGCTCTTCTGTTACTGCGTTAGTACATACCAATACGTACCCCATTATTTGGCTAATGATGCTGTGAAACGTAATGTCTTCGGTAGCAATATTTTTGCTGCCTTAGATCCGAAAGTTTACACATGGTTTGAGATGGAAAATTACACGAGTATGAAGGCAAATGAAGTCTACACCAAAAAAAAGGTTCAAAAAACAAAATGGAGTTTGGTACGTGAACGAAGTAAAAAAGAGACATGCATGGTCGACGCAGCCATTGACCACCATTTTAGGAGTCATAAGAGAAGTTTCTCTCTACTATTTAGTTTTCTACTTTGTTATATGATCTACTCATATCATTGTAATATTTTCCCTTCCATTTATAATTTCAAATTAAAATTAAAATTCTTTTGCGTTCTGAAATTGGAAATTGTTGTTCACAAGATTAATTATTGATACATTTTCTCCAATTTGTATTCTTTTGTAGCCGTTGGCCCCCAGTATATAATATGAATTAAAAAAAAGTCTACCATTATTTAAGATTGGAGTCATGGGACCAACTGCTAGCTTCTGAACAGTTCAGAAGAAAACAACTACTCCATAAAAATAAAGTTTTGTTTAATGCATTTTTTTCCTTCTTTAGATATAGCTGATATTAGTTGTCTATTTTTGGACTTTTTAATAGTATTTTCCGATTATTTCTACATTAATTGTAAGAGTTAATAGATATAATTACGTACCAACCAAAAGTAGTGGACGAATACGTTCATATATCAATAGATGCTTACCTCTTCGGAGAAACTCATAACTCATAACTAACAAAACCTTCCTGCCATCATTCATTTAACTTTATTAGTAATTATTTTGTGCTCCTTTATTTATAGAAAAGTTTTTTAAAAATCTTATCCGAATCCAATTTCACCATTGGTAATTGGTTCTTTTATCTTCGAGTCATTTTCATATTTCAGCATTTTTCATACTTAGTTATCATTTTTTTATGGGCTAACGATCTATATACCCCTCGGAACTATCGTATAGCACCAAATACCCGTAGAACTAACACCACAGTTTGTATATCCATCGTGGAGAAGTTGGAAACCTATTTCCCCCTCAATTGAAAGTTCGAAACCTATTTCTCCCGAACAGCTGGGTTACTTGGTTTACCACAAAAACCGATGAATATCGAACCAGAACAAAACCCATTCGGATTCCAAACCGAGATCCGACCCTAAAACCCCACCCAGATTCCAAAACCGAGATCCAACCATAAAATCCCACCCAAAATCGAAAATCCTCAATCAAACAAACCCTAAAACGAGAAAAGAAGGAATGAGACTGAAAATCCTCGAGTTTGGGAAGCTCTTCCCCATCACCGCGCACCATTAACGCCATGTATACTTCGTGAAGCTCTTCTCCTTCTTCGGGAAACTCGAGAAAGGGGCCAATTTTAGGATTTAGGGTTTTTCTATTTTGGATTTTGGGGATTTTTCCTCGTGATTTTGTCGATTTCGTGGTGTTAGGGTTCGATTTCGACAAGGATAGTGGTATTAGGGTTCGATTTCGACTTAGGGTTGCTCGATTTCGACAATGGGGGGGATCGATTTCGAAGGTGGCCGATTTTGGGAATTAGGGTTTTTTATATTTGGGATTTTGGGGATTTTGGGGGTTTGGTTAATTATAATCTCGGGTTATCGGATTATAATTCGGATAGTTATTGGTTTAACTTGGTTTAATTAAGATAATTTGGTTTAATTTGGTNCGAGAAACTAAATCGGAGCGAAGAAGATAGGACATGGCTTTGGGGGAAGGGGGGAGGTTTCAGAGAGTCTGTGTGGGGAATTAGGAGAGATCTGAGGAGAAGAGAGACTCCATGGATGGATAGAGTTGGAGAAGGAAAGAAAGAAAGAAGTTCTCTCGTAATTGTTGTCTTTTAGTGAGAGTAAAAAGAGGAAGAGGCTTATTAAATGATTGGATCTCTCTTCCTCTAATTGTATTTTATCAAATTAATTATGGGATTAAGTTAGGTTAACTCACTTAATTATCAACTAGTTTCGCAGTTATGTAGGTGTTTTACCAACAATACTTTTAAAATTAACAACTATTTACTCTGTTTAACCATACTGTAATTTTTCATAATTAAATAAATTGTGATGGATGCTTATAAACATTAGTTTTAGATTAACATTCTCCGGTTTGCGGCCCAATTATGACTTTAAATGTTAAATTGATAAATCTATACTAATAAACCAAAGGTATTTGAATGTTTTTTTTGTCTTCAAATCAACAAAAACAAAAATCTTTAAAATCCCTAGCATATCATCGTTAGAATTCTAGATTTTAGGTAGATATTGAAAATAGATTCTGGAATCTAATAAAAAAAGCAGCACATGTCAAGTTATGTGTTTAAATTGAACCAATAAAAAAAGATCAAATATATGTCTTATCCTTGTTATTGTGTATGTAACTTGTTCGGACAACCAAACGTTATCATTATCATTAGAAAAAATCATATATAGTAATATAGATGAGAAGATGGTATTTTCTATATCACCATTATTCACCCTTTTTCTTTTCCATAGAACTGAAGCACTCTATATGGTTCAAATTATGGAAGTTCATATGAAAATAGAAATTAGTCTGGTGAAATCAGCGCTAGTAGCAACTAATATGTTATTACATGAAAATATAGTTACGGCTATAACAGATTATTGTTCATTTCTCTGTAATATATATCGTTGTTTCAGTATTGATCGCAACTATAACCGATGATGAGGACCAAACAAACAAAAATATTATCATATATAACTCTCCTCTGAGATAAAAACTTTATTGATAGAAAATGTGTAAATTGTTTGAGTTGCTTATTTGTTTGCTAGCCAGTTTATATTCTCTTTACATCCTAATACGTTTTGGCTTCTAAGTGTTTCCTTCTTCTTTTTTTGCTGCGTAATATGAATTGTTTTCACGTTAAATTGATGACTCTCTCCATCATTTAGCTAATTGCAATATTGATCTATAAAATCGCAATAGATGGTCCAACTTGCAATTATATCAGTTTTATAATAATTCTCGTTTGAACTTTGACGTAAGTTAACTTAATGACTAAATGAGAATAGGTCTACTTTTAGATTCATAATGGATAAGACTTCAGAATATGCATGAGACATTTTGATTAATATTTATTTAGCCAAGGTCGATTAGATTATCTGTATTTTTTGTCCAACTGAAGATACTGACTAAGATAACGTAAACAATATATTCAACATATCTATAATATTTCTACAATCAAATCTTGATCTCAACTTGTATTATTGATCAATTTTAGTAGGTAATTTCGATTTCCTGGTTGATTTTGGATTATATTTTCTGAATTTGGGTTGCTTAACACATTGGCATAATGTATTATTTTTCACTCATACTTCACAAATATGTTTAATGCAATTTATGTTGCTCTTTAAATTAAAAATATTTGTAAAAAAATTCCTATCCCTAATCTTTACTACAGCAAGACAAAAGATAAATTCCACACAAAGTAGTTTTGTTTAAAGTTCGGAGCTGCCGAAGTATCCATATATATGAATATAAAATATATATTTTTAATGTGAAATCATAAGTTGTGATTTGGAAAAAGCAAGAAAATAATTTGTTGGAAAGATTCGCCAGAACATATTTGCTGCTACACACAATAGTTATATAAATAAAAATATTTGCAAATTCCTTGAGGCCCTCACATTTATACATTATAAACAGATTTGATTACTGCCTTAGTTTTTTTTTTCTTGACTAAGCAATGACACTATTATAAATCATTCTGATTAATGTCAACACTATCTTTGGTGTTGAATATCACACATGTACTCGGAAACCCATTATTTCATCAACAAGATTCATATGTTTAACTTGAAATGATAAAATGTCAATGGTCAAATGATAGAATACCAGAGATACTTTTTGTTTCTCTCCGAAGTTCCTAGAAAACTTGTATTCATTTGAATACCATATTTTATTTTCAAAAGTCACAATTAAAACACATTTTTTGACTTTGTTATCTTATTTAATTTAAGCACCTAACATATGCAAATTTAATTTGAATCATAATATATATATTTTTTTTAAACATGATCACGTAAGATGATCTAGATTAATCGTATCTCCTCATCCCTCTCAGATATAGTTCGATCTCTTTCTTTAATTTTGTTCTTTCTTGTTATCTTCAACATATAAGATCATAATATATACATTAAATAAAATAACATATTACCGAATTTATACATTAATCGGAACTGTTTGAATTTCGTAGAGTAGTTAATCTTATTATATAGATCTAAATCATATATATGTTATGTTCGTTTGTCACCCGTATAAAGTTACAGCTGTAACAACGGTAAATTGTTATTCGTTTATCTGCATCCGCGATCAGACGTTGCGTCTTGTGTCACAATTTTTTCGACCGCTGATTAAAACAGCGGTGTAACTAAAAATCTCCGATTAACCGCAACTGGAACCACTAGCGGCAGATAAACGAGTAACATATGCTGTAGTTATAATTACAATATTGACCGCAGACACAACCGCTTACGACGACCAAATGAAGAACACTATATTTCCTAAACATTCCCCCATATTTAACAAAATTGTTCAAGAACATATATAATACGAACATTTGAATCTTCTTTCCTCTCTCTACATATATACACGAATGCGTATATGCTGAATGCACGTGTTTAGATTCTTATAAAAAATACATGTTTCATAATAAATGTTAGATCTAATTGTGTTGGATTCAATTTTCATAACAAATTTTAAATTTCAAATGTTTTAATAGTCAAGTTTAGATGTTTTAAGACTAAATCTTAGATCTAATTGTGTTGGATTTAAGTTTCATAATAAATCTTATATTTAATTGTGTTGGACATTTTCATGTTTTCGTTTATAAATTGTATTTGTGATTGTTGAATGTTGATAAACACTCTTCTTAATGTTTTTTGGATAAACAGTTCTTGGTGTTGTTCACTAATCCTATGCAATTTCACGTTTTATGAAAACAGATAATTCCTAAATTCAGTAAATAGTTCTTAATATTAATGAAATCTTATTTAAATAAAATAATTAAATTAAAGAAAAAATTAAAAAATATAATGAAGGAAATCGAACTATGCACTATTAATTTTAATAAAAAGATGTATAACCAATACGGTACAGTAGCTCAAACAGATCGAACCTTGAACATATGTATAAAACAAGAAGTGTATTACCAATATGTTGTGGTAGCTAATTGACATATAATCATTTTATTTTAGTTAAATTAAGTTTCAACTTTGTTTTAATTGGATGATAGTAAAATATTTTCTTATTGGTAAAAATGATATATTATTAAATTTTATATTAAATGATATATTTGTCAATAAAATCTAATTTATTACGAATATAAAGTATTTCTATTTCTAGAATACAAATTTAAAAATATCCTATTTTAAAGAGTTGTGGTTTTCATAAAGTTGATCTTGAACCATCATCCAAATACGAATACATTCATTTAAAAGAATATTTTCAGTCTAAATTCGGGATCTTTTCCGCTGCAAGGGTTTCAGTATTTGAATGTTATATTGAATTGGTTTTAGTTTGTTGACATACGGTAACAATCCACCGGAGACACGGAATAGCATGTGAATTTCCCTTTTTTTTTATCCATTCACTTCTTTTAATCTCTGTCGTTTGTTCTTTTTATATTAATCTAAATAATTGTATCAAATTGCATTTTCGGATGAGCAATTATCTCAACTAATATCGGTACTGGTAATGAAGTAACTTATAATGAATTCTTGTTTAGAGATGTAAATGATATTACGTACAATCTACATTTCTCTTAGAGTTCAAGTGAGAGAGAAATATAGACTGTAAATATCTCTAAATATAAAACACTCTAGAATTGATCATACTTGGCACTCCATAGAAAACTAAGTATTGATAAACATTTAGAAAGATGAATAATATTTGTTCATTTGATAGAACACAACGTTTGTTTACAAAAAAGAAAGAAAAACACTTCACTTCTACATCACAAAATGAACTACGATTCCTAATGTATAGAGATATAAAAAACATATTCCCATAACTTAGCAGCTGTCTTCTTTGTACTCTCTCTTCATACTTTGCAGATCTTCATACCGATTTGAATTTCTGTGCTCAGTCTTTGTCATTTTTGGTGTAAGAATTGTACTCTGTTCTCTGTCACATTTCTGCTCCAATGCTGCTATTTTTCTATCACAATTCTGCTCCAATGCTGCAGCTTTGCAGTGTTTACTGTCTGCAAAAAGTGTGGGCTTCCAATTTCCCGTAGGCCCAGTTCTTTGCCTCAATCTGTTTGAAGACAATTGACCCACAATTTCTTGAAGTGGCTGCTTGTCAAGGTGATACTCTGTTTGAAGCAGAAAGTTGATTTTCTCAGCCTTCATTTCCTTACTCTGGTTTACATCCCCCCTCAAACTGGAGGTGGATGGCAATCCAACTCCCAGTTTGGCTCGCAAGCGAAGAAAATCAGCTTTGGACAAAGAATTTGTGAAGATATCAGCCAGCTGCTGTGAAGCAGGCACATGTCGAGTTTCAATCAATCCGAGAGCAACTTTTTCCCGTATATAATGACAATCAAGATCGAAGTGTTTTGACTTGGCATGAAAGGTAGAATTGGTGGTGAGATACACTGCAGAAAGATTGTCACAATGAAGTATTGTTGGACCCGTCTGTGACACACGAAGATCTTTCAACAAGGCTGAAAGCCAAGTTATTTCTGTAGCAGTTTCTGCCATGGCTCTATACTCTGCTTCTGTTGGAGATCTTGACACAGTACACTTTTTTTTTTGCACTCCAAGAGACTAGATTTGGACCCATAAATGTGTAAAACCCCGTGGTTGATCTTCTCGTTTCTTTACAACCAGCCCAATCATTATCACTGTAGGCTAAGATCGGTAGAGTGTGAGCTTTTTTGAGATGAATGCCTAGGGATATGGTTCCTTTGACATACCTGAGAATTCTTTTGAGCATAGCAAAATCTGAGACAGTTAGGGCATGCATTCTCTGGCAAACTAAGTTAACAGAGAATTGTATATCCGGTCTTGTTAGGGTGAGGTACTGAAGTTTACCTGCTAGGCTCCTGAAGTACTTAGGTTCTGAAAATAACTCTTGGTTGTTCACACACATAGTAACATGTTGAGAAAGTGGAGTTGGCATCAAATTACAAGAGGACATTCATGCCTGATGAAGAATACTTTCAGAGTATTTAGCTTGACTTAGAAACATTCCATTTGCAGACCGAGTAACTTGAACACCCAAGAAGTAGTGCAGTTCACCCAAATTCTTCATAGAAAACTACTGATTAAGAGCTTCTATTATCTGTTTCCGCAAGGATGAATCATTACCCGTGAGGATAATATCATCTACATAAAGAAGTAGTGCAATTGTTTTGCCATGATGATGATACACAAACAGTGAAGGATCAGCCTTGCTGTAGACAAATCCAAATCTAGAAGGAATGTACTGAATTTATTGAACCATACCTTTGGAGCCTGCTTAAGACCATAAATTGCTTTGTCTAATTTGTAGATATATGAAGGGTACTTAGCATCTTCAAAACCACTTGGTTGCATCATATATATGTACTCATGAAGTTCTCCATGAAGAAAGTCACTTTTAACATCAAGTTGTGTAATTAACCATTCCTTTGCAGTTGCAATACCAAGTACTACTCGAATAGTGGTGGTTCTGACAACCGGACTGAATGTTTTCAAGAAGTCCACCCTTTCTTCTTGATGAAAACCCTTGGCAACTAGCCGAGCTTTGAACTTGTCCAAAGACCCATATGCCTTAAGTTTTACTCGAAATACCCACTTACATCCAAGAATATTCATGTCTGAAGTTGGCTGAACAAGGTGCCATGTTCCATTTCCATGTTGCATTTGCATCTCCTCTTGCATATCTTTAACGCATCTTGGATCTTTTAAGGCAAATGCTAGTGTTTTTGGCTCTGTTTCATTAATAAAATCAGTCAGCATCACATACATTGGGTTTGGTTTGGAGATCCTAACTTTGGCTCTTGTGCGCATTGGATGAGCATTTTCAAGAGGCTCAACAATTGGTTCCTCTAGCTTTACTTCTATTTGAGCTGCATCTTCTTCCATATTTGGTTCACCATGTTCACTATTTGTTTCAAATTCACCTTCTGAAGTAAATGATGCATCAACTGTTGGCTCATTTGTTTTTGCAGGTAATGATGCAGAGGGTGATATACTTGGAAGAATGACAGATGTGACAATGTCTTCTGAGCTTTGACTTGTAGATTCATATGCAGACTGCCAAGCTTGTAGCAAGAGAGAAGAGTACTTCGGAACCAAGTGTTTAAACTTGTCAGTGAAGGGAAAACACTTTTCATCAAAGATGACATGCCTTGAGATGTACACACGACCTGTTGGTGGATGCAGGCACCTGTAACCTTTGTATGCAGCATTGTAACCCACAAAAACACATTGAAGTGATCGTGGTTCGAATTTATGAGCTGTGTAGGGCCGGAGACATGGATAACAAGCACTCCCAAACACTCTAAGTGCAGAGTATTCTGGTTTTTGCTTGAAGAGAACCTCATGAAGAGTTTTGAAGTGAATTGTTGATGAAGGCAGTAGATTACTCAAATAGTTGGCTGTATAGAAACCTTCTACCCAATACTGAAATGGAACCTTAGCATGAAACATCATTGAAATACTCAATTCAGTGAGGTGTCTATGTTTCATTTCTGCTGCACCGTTTTGCTCTGGTGTATAAGGGCAAGAGATTCGTTGTCTTATCCCACTTTTGATTAGGTGTTCCTTAAACTTGTTATTGATAAATTCTCCTCCCCCATCACATTGAAGTACTTTAATCTTGCAATCATGTTGATTTTCAACCAATCTTTGAAACTGTAAGAAGACTCCATAGAAATCAGACTTTAAACGCAAAGGGTACAACCAATTGAAACGAGAATAATCATCCACAAAGATAACATAGTATTTAAAGCTTTGGACTGAGACAATGGGAGAAGGACCCCAAATGTCACAATATATTTTGGCTAAAGGTTCACTACTACAAGAAGCTGAAACAGAGAAAGGTAAGCTTAAACTTTTTCCCATTTATGAGTTTGGTGCTGCTCTTATTGATAGATATTGCCTTGCTATTGTTGAGGTGCTGAAGAACTTGAAGACTAGCATGACCAAGACGATGGTGCCAGATAAGATCTGTTGTGGCATGTTGCCTTGTTGAGTAGAAAGTCTTATAATTTTGGTCCTTCAGCACATAGAGCCCTTCACGTCTTGGACCCATTGTTAGCACTTTATGAGTTTTCAAGTCCATTATACACACCTTATTAGCATCAAAAAACACATTACAAGGATAATCTTGACAGAGTTTAAACACTGATAACAAAGATTTTTGAACTAAGGGGCAAACTATAACACCGTTTAGAGGTATACTACCTGTTGCTCCCACAAGACTTGTTGAGCCAACATGCGTGATAGATAGGTAGTTTCCATCGGCTACCATGATAGCATCTGACCCATTATAAGGCATTGAATTGTTTAAACCTTATACAGATTGAGTCACATGAGTTGTTGCCCCCGAGTTTGGATACCATTCCTTGCCAGTTGCATATGAAGTATTCACTGTAGAAAGAGCTTGAGGTTGATCAATGCTTTGAAAATTATTATCAAATCTGTTCCAACACCTTAAAGTTGTGTGTCCTGTTTTGCCACAAATCTGACACACTGGCCGCTGATCAGTAGCTATATTCTGTTGAGGAACTACAGCTTGTTGTGGAAAACCTTTTCCTTTGGAGGAAAAACCACCTCTGCCTCGATTAGCTCCAAATCTGTTTGAAAAGTAGCCTCTTCCTCTGAAATTTGTTCTTGTTGCTTGAAACGTGTATGGAGCCGACTGATTTTGTGATTGAAAAGCAAGATGTGGAGAGACAGATGACACTTCATATGACTGAAGTTTAGCATCATAACCATCAATGTCCAGTATCACATCAGCAAAGCTTAGAGCAGGATATTTAGTCATAGAACTTTGAATGATTGTACATATGAGGTCATATTCTCTACTCAGACCATTAAAAACCACATATTTTCATAAAATCCTCTATAGGCTTCCCAATGGAGCTCAACTAGTCACAAATGGATGTGTACTCATGAACATACGCAGCAAAAATCTTACCCTGTTTTGTCAGGAGTTGGAGCTTCCTTCTTAACTCAAACTCTCGACTTATAAAGCTTATGCTGAACTTGTTTGCCAGTGTGATCCATATGGCATGAGAGGTTGGCAGATTGAAAACACTCCCAAGAACTTCTTCTGAGAGAGTGCCAAAAATCCATGACTTCACCAGCTCATCCGTGCAGAACCAAGATTCATATAATGGAGTTTCCTCCAGCACCACTGTTTCACCTTCTATCCTTTCTGTGGTTTGAGAAAGTGCTTCATAACGTCCATTTATGAACCCTAAGAGCTTCTGGTTGTTAAGCAAGGACTCCATTTTTGTTTTCCATAACAAATAATTGTTTTCATTTAGCTTCAAAGTAACCGAACTTGCAATATGAACATTGCAAGGAAAAGGATAGAAATTTGGATTGGCTGCCATTGAAAGACTCTTGTGAAGGAATTTATAGCTCTGATCCCATGATAAACATTTAGAAAGATGAATAATACTTGTTCATTTGATAGAACAGAACGTTTGTTTACAAAGAAGAAAGAAAAAGACTTCACTTCTACATCACAAATTGAACTACGATTCCTATTTTATAGAGACATAGAAAACATATTCCCATAACTTAGCAACTCTCTTTTTTGTCCTCTTTTCAGATTTTGTAGAACTTCATACCGATTTGAATTTCTCTGCTCAGTCTTTGTCTTTTTTGGTGTAAGAATTGTACTCTGCTCCCTATCACATTTATGCTCCAATGCTATCATTTTTCTGTCATAATTCTACTTTAATACTGCAGATTTGCAGTGTTTACTGTCTGCAGAAAGTGTTGATTTTCAATTTCCAATAGGCCCAGTTCTTTGCCTCAATTTGTTTGAAAACAATTAACCCACAACTTTTTGAAGTGGTTGTTTGTCAAGGTGATACTTTGTTTGAAGCATTGATTTTCTCACCCTTCATTTCCTTACTCTTGTTTACAAGTATGGCAATGATTGCTTAACAAAACACAAGACAAACGAATAAAGGAAATCTGAAATACACCAAAATCACAAAGCATTATTATTTTAGCTGCTACAACTATGCAAAAACTTAAAATAAAATTATATAATTTACCTAGTACAATATAAATTCTATAGCACTACAATTTGCATCAACGACGTATATATATATATTCTAGCCATATTTGAGCTAGGAAAGAAATGTAAGATCGTAACTCGTAAACTAGGAGATTCCTTCTTTCTTTTACATATCTCGGATGATTCTATTAGATCTTGAATATTAAATAGAGGCTATGGCTTACGTACTGATGATTCATGATGATGTTTGTTGTCCCATAAAGTATAAGAAATTAGACGGAACTAACAACTCCACTGACATTACACATGATTGCTCTTCTGTTACTGCGTTAGTACATACCAATACGTACCCCCTTATTTGGCTAATGATGCTGTGAAACGTAATGTCTTCGGTAGCAATATTTTTGCTGCCTTAGATCCGAAAGTTTACACATGGTTTGAGATGGAAAATTACACGAGTATGAAGGCAAATGAAGTCTACACCAAAAAAAAGGTTCAAAAAACAAAATGGAGTTTGGTACGTGAACGAAGTAAAAAAGAGACATGCATGGTCGACGCAGCCATTGACCACCATCTTAGGAGTCATAAGAGACGCTTCTCTCTACTATTTAGTTTTCTACTTTGTTATATGATCTACTCATATCATTGTAATATTTTCCCTTCCATTTATAATTTCAAATTAAAATTAAAATTCTTTTGCGTTCTGAAATTAGAAATTTGTTGTTCACAAGATTAATTATGGATACATTTTCTCCAATTTGTATTCTTTTGTAGCCGTTGGCCCCCAATATATAATATGAATTAAAAAAAAGTCTACCGTTATTTAAGATTGGAGTCATGGGACCAACTGCTAGCTTCTGAACAGTTCAGAAGAAAACAACTACTCCATAAAAATAAAGTTTTGTTTAATGCATTTTTTTCCTTCTTTAGATATAGCTGATATTAGTTGTCTATTTTTGGACTTTTTAATAGTATTTTCCGATTATTTCTACATTAATTGTAAGAGTTAATAGATATAATTACGTACCAACCAAAAGTAGTGGACGAATACGTTCATATATCAATAGATGCTTACCTCTTCGGAGAAACTCATAACTCATAACTAACAAAACCTTCCTGCCATCATTCATTTAACTTTATTAGTAATTATTTTGTGCTCCTTTATTTATAGATCCGAATCCAATTTCACCATTGGTAATTGGTTCTTTTATCTTCGAGTCATTTTCATATTTCAGCATTTTTCATACTTAGTTATCATTTTTTGTGGCAACTTATCATTTTAATTAATTAATATGTACAACAACCAGAGCACATTAACTTCTTTTACCCAAAACTTATCTAACAAATTCACTTCGGGGCTTGGATGGAATTTATGGGCTTTAAATTTGATGGCCTAGTAGAGGCCCATTAAAAAGTAACGAAGTTAAATTTTTTAACGTTTAGGGACTAGGACTGCAATTATCTCAAACTATTATCATTTTAATCACTTCGAATCGGCTACGATTTGGTGACGTTGCCTATTTACACCGACGATGCAAAAATAGGCAACCTCATCAGTCAAGTCTTACACCAAATGTCACTTACCATTGCGATCATTGTTAAAGATTAGATATGCATCTTCAAAGTAACTTGCCATAAACCAAAGTCGGTCCATTTAAGGCCCAACTACAATGCCGATGCTGATCTATTAGAAGAAAAAACAATTTTTTTTAACAAATTATAAAGCTTAAACTTAATTATAGTTATATCCATAAGTATGAATAAAGAAGCATTCCTATCACCAAAGATTATCAGAAACACATAAAGAAAAAATACCTGTGAGCTCTCACATTTATGAGATATCCATATAATAAAACTATGAATGAATTAATTTGTGTTTTAAGAATATGTATGAATAACAAGACACAACTGTAACACAAATAAAATCTAATCATTCTTATAGTTTGTTGCATTCGACAAACTATTTTTTCATGTGATCGATGAAGTAAAATTTTAATAAATTAGAAAATTTCTGATCTCTTCCATTTTATTTCTTGCTTGAACTCACAGTTCAATAATCACCACAAAACAGAGAATATATTTTGTTTTGGTACAAGCTAATAAGCAAATCTTACATGATGGAGTATATATAGTTAATCTGTGTTTGTCATGGTGTTGCGTAGGTCTTAGAGCCATAGCAAGTATGGTTTCTGCATCGATCAACTTTATTGTGTCCTTATCTTCTCCACATTACATAACACAATATCTATCTGAAATAATTGTTTTACCTTCAAGTTATTAAATCGGTAGCATTAAGGCCGTGGAAACCATACTGTGTCCTCATTATTGCCAATAAAGTCTTTTGTTAAAGTGGGTTCGGAGAGTTCCGCCCCATGACTGTACGTAGTGAAAAAAGAAACAACAATTTCATGAGACACACACTTTGAGATTTTAAACGCTTTGGATATTTCTCCCAAATACAGGTCGAAAACGTTGTGAGAGTACACTTGGTTCTTGTCCCTCTTCTTACCAAGGTTTCTTTTCCGGTTTTACGTATGATTTCGCATTTCTGTTCTCTCATATCATTCATCATCGTAAAAAAGCTACTGTGATCGAGGTCAATGACAAGAGTCATTAGACGAAAATTGTTTTTTTAATGTGCCGATACATATAAGGCCCATCGTCTCAGTCTCAAAATCAGTGGTTTGTTAACAGTCATGTTTATTTTTAAGCTGTAGTTTCTTGAGTACATTGTTCGTTTATCCGTCGCAATTACATATGATTAATCGCACAACAATGTACCAAGGAAACTACAACCACATACGTATTGTAACACAATTTTTTTACTGTTGATTAAAACACTAGTACGATTAAAAATATGTTATCAACCGCAACCACAACCACAATCGCTGACACCAGATAAATAAACAACATATACCGTAATTAGAGTTGGAGTCGCAGCTATGGGGGATGATTAAACAAGACTAATGTATTTCGGTTGGTCTCTGGTTAAGCGAACCCAGCCTTACTCTTACAAGCTAGTACACTGGAGTAATATATTTGACAAATTAGACATTCACACGTGTCTGAAGTGTCCTAAATCTAATACGTGTCGTATGTATATTGGTTGTTACTTAATACAGAGGCTACAAGATCACATGGCGATGAAAGCAAACATGTGAATTTGATCGCACATTAGACATAATTTATAATAAAAAATCAAAAGGAATTCAGTTTCAAAATTCCATTACTGTTAATTCTTCGATTTCTGCGCTATATATATCGCACATTTTCCTTCTATACACAGTTACCGTATATATAAGTTTCCAAACTTCTTCAAAATTGTCCCGAGCTTTGTGGAAAAATGTCTGCAATAATCCATGGAGCTGGAGCTGCAACGGCCTTATCGACATTTAATTCCATCGATTCCAAGAAACTCGTTTCCCCTTCTCGCACAAATCTTCCAAGTTCGGTTTCGTTCTTTTTGGATTTGATTTCGAATTTGGAACCTGGCGATTAATTTTTTAATTTTTGATGCTTGATGCTGTATTTGAAGGACTTGGCAGTTTCGTTGTTTGATTATTTTTTTTGATGCAGCGAGGAGCCAACAATGCAATGTGGCTGTATCTGATGCGAGTAAGAGCTTTGGTTCTGGACTCAGAGTTCGTCACTGTCAGAAATTGATTTCAAATGCTGTTGCGGTATGCGTTAGTCTCCTATGATTGTAAATATGGTTTCATCTTATCGTCTATGGTTTCACCTTCTCGTCCTTTGAATCTTGCAGACGAAGGCGGATACATCTGCGAGCACTGGGTATGTTTTCACGCATGTATGCGTACGTTGTAACGTTGCAATTGTTTCTCTCATTTATTTAGATTCAAACATGGCGTGCTGATTAAAGGTGTCGATACTGTTTGAACAAATCTCTAATTATATCTTTCATGTATCGTCCCACAAACGCCTGTGCTTGTTTATTTGAAATTCATATATAGATTGCCAATGCTTCTAAATGATTAGATGGCTCCATTATTTTCAATACATGCTAATGTGATTGTAAACTGTTTAAATACAAGGAAGTTTTTAGTTATGTTCAATTCTTTTCAGATGTAGGATCCTGGTCAGTTCTAGATTAGACAAAATCTTTGTTGAATATAGGTCTCTACTTTTAAGAAAATAACTAGATTTAGATCCGAATTCAACTCACATATTATAATTAATTATTTATTTTATAAATATAAATTAGATATGTATATAATTTTTTTCTTATTTTAAATAAATTTTTTAATATTGATTATACAAATCAAATATACACTAAAATCAGATTATACAAATGAATTTAATTTTTTATATTTTGGATAGATAATATTATTAAATAGGTAAAAAATTGTTAAATAGGTAAAGATAGGTAAATATAAATTACATATGAACATGCTTTTTCTCTTGTTTAAAATAAATTTTTGAAATTTTTAATATTAATTATACAAATAAAATATATATTAAAATCATATTATATCAATGAATTCAAATTTTCTATATCTTGGATAGATAATATTATTAAGTATGTAAAATAATTGTAGATGTGATAAATATTTAATTTAGCAAAACTTTTATATTATATTTTTTGGACTAATTTTTTAAAAATTTTAAATTTTGTTTTATATTGTGTTTGTCTTTTATATCAAAATATTAGAGATTTACATATAATATACTCTTAACTGTTTGTCTAATGTTATTTTTATAAATAATCTAATAAAAAATTTTATGTAATATTTGTTTTAAAATGCTCTAACGTGATATATTTGTACACGTGAATATATTTTTTTATTAAAAATTTTTTCAATTAATATATTAGGGACTATGAATTGACATGCGTTATGCGAGGGATTATTAATTATAATATTTTTATATATTTTATTTTTTTGAATTTAATCAAATATTTGTATTTTACAGATTTTTAATAAATAATAAATCACTATCAATATGTTTATATATGATATTTGTAATACAAATACAAATATAAAACTTTAATTTGTAATACAAATATCAATATGTTTATATATAGAATATTTGTAATACAAATACAAATATAAAACTTTAATTTTTTTAATATAATAGTATAGTTAATTTATTTGTTTTTGGATAAAAAATTTATTCAAGTATATTAATAAATATTTGAATTTTAAAAATTGGATTTAATAATATTTTTGAATATTTTAACATTCTTATGTATTCGGTATTTTTCTGTGACTTATTTTTTTAGAATGAATTTTGAATTAATAGTTACAACATTAATATTATTTTTTTGAAATATATTTATTAAATAATAATAGAAAGATAAATCACACTTATTTTATACAATATTCGTAATATAAATACAAATATGAAACTTAATATTTTATACTTATAAAGTTGTTAGGATTTAACATGAACTATGGGAGAAGTTATATGTTTATAATATTTTGTTATATTTATATTTTGTGAATTTCATGGAATAATTTTTTACCATATCGATAACCTCAGGGTCATACGGTTTCAGCGACCTGACCTCAGGTCAAATGGTTTCAGCGACCTGAAAGATCAAACGGTTTCAGCGACCTGATATCAATAACCTCAGGGTCATACCCTTTATTCACCAGAGTTTTCATTGCCTGCATCACATGGTACCTCATCCTTGAGTAAGTGAGGATGGTAATTTGCTCGCCAGGTCTAACCATCTCAGCTTCTTCCAGATTACAGATGTATTCTTCGTCAGGGATTTTCTCCTTGAGATTGTAAAGCAGAATGTGTTCAAACAGAATCACAGGGTTCTGGCTTCTTATGGCTGCTTTCATCAAGCCTTTGGCATTGTAAGGAGTCGAGCAAGCAACCATTTGGATCCCAGGAATGGACTGGAAGTAAGATTCTATTCGCTGTAATCCCTGACGAAGAGTACATCTGTAATCTGGAAGAAGCTGAGATGGTTAGACCCGGCGAGCACATTATACCATCCTCACTTACTCAAGGATGAGGTACCATGTGATGCAGGCAGTGAAAACTCTGGTGAATAATAAAGGGTATGACCCTGAGGTTATCGATATCAGGTCGCTGAAACCGTTTGATCTTTACACAATCGGGAATTCGGTAAAGAAAACGCACCGGGTTTTGATCGTCGAGGAGTGTATGAAAACCGGTGGAATTGGAGCTACTCTTACGGTTGCCATTAACGAGAACTTTCAAGACTATTTAGATGCTCCTGTCATGTGTTTGTCTTCTCAGGACGTTCCAACACCTTACGCCGGTACATTGGAAGAGTGGACCGCGGTTCAACCAGCTCAGATTGTGACTGCGGTTAAGCAGCTTTGTCAGTGATAGTTAATTCATAGGGATAGTAAACTATTTCATGCATATGTCAGCCAGACAGTAAAATAATTATGAAATAAATATAATATAATTTTAGTTATAAAATATATTATATTTATTTATAAAAAATTATTTAAAATTTAAAATCTGATTATATATAACAAAACTATTGATTATTATTTTTATTATAATAACAGTTTTTACTCTATTAAATAATTGATGATTTATATGCAAAATACATTTTATTCATAAAATACTAGAAATAATAAAAAAATTTCTTGCTTAAATAATAAATATTCATATTTTAAAATATCAAAATTTTAAAATATGCTAACTAACCAAATCTATTTTTATATGAATGATTAGTGATCATATTTTTCATTTTAAATGATCAAACAAAAATAATAGAAAATATATAATAACTAAACATAAGAATATGATATAATTTTATTTAAATATTATTTTTTTTATGCGAGTGACTATAAATTATTTATAAATTTTTGTATGTCTAACTTAAGGAAATAAATTTTTTTTTTAAAATAAGTAGTTGTATTTTGTTAGTTTAATAAAATATATTATTTTTTTTAACCAAATTAATAAAAATGATATATATTACAATTATTTTAATAATTTAAATCTATTTCTATAGTTATTTGAAATTTATGTTGATGATGACATTTTAACACGTTAGGATTAAGTTGTTTTCTACAAATATTTTTCAATTAATATATTTGGAATTTTTAGTTGATATAAGGGTTGTTCGTTTCGTAGCCGCAGGAACCTGCAGCTGCCTCATGCGGCCAAACGTTGTTCGTTTGACCGCCGTAAGTTTCTGTGGTCAAACGCTGCGGTCGACCGTAGAAAGCTGTGGTCAAAAATTTTAATCGCTGTGAAATTATAGCGTTTGCGGTCAAACAATTGTGATACAACATGCGACGACAACCTGCGGCGATCAAACGAACAACAATATAGCAGCGTCTAACCGCAGCGTCTGATCGCATGTCGCTGCCGCAGACGCTGCGGCAAACAAACGAACAGCGCTATATATGTTTCCTTGATCTTTAGCTTAGTTGGTAAGAATTTTTCTGAAGTGTGGTTTGGTTTTGTTAAAGTTTGTTGTCCCTTTTATTGTGTCTTGGACTCTTGGGGGATACTCAAGAATGTGTGGTTTGATAAATTATCTCACATTTTATGTTTTACCTTGCAAATTTATTTACCCTTTTCAGCTATATAAAATGCATGCACAACCCATCCTGTTTTAAATTATTTTTTTATTGTAAACCTAGAGAAATTTCATAATACAATATTAGATTTCGTTATTTCTATTCTTTACATAATTATTGAATAAATAAAATATATTTTAAGTATAAAATTTGTAATAGTTATCCGCAAAAATATTATTATTTGTAATTTAAAATCCAATTATATCTAACAAAACTTTTGATTATTATTTTTAACATAATGATAGTTTTTATTTTATTTGAATAATTAATAACTTTTATGCAAAATACTTTTTCTTCGTAAAATAATAAAAACAATAATTTTTTATTACGTAAATAACAAATACTCATGTTTTAAAATATTAAATTTATGCTAATTATATAAATTTATTTTTATATGAATGATTAATGATCCTATTTTCCTTTTAAATGATCAAACAAAAAGAATAAAAAAATATAATGTTTAAACATAAATAATATGATATAATTGAATTATAAATATTATTTTTTTGATGCGATTGACTATTAATTATTTATAAGTTTCGTATGTGTAATTTAAGAAAATAAATATTTTTTAAAAATAAATAACTTTTATTTAGTTAATAAAATATATTGTTTTTTAACCGAAATCAATAAAATGATATATATTATAATTATTATAATAATTTAAATATATTTTATATATATATTTGAAACTGATAAATTATCATAACATTCTAATAAATAATACGTTAGAGTAAAATTATTTTTAAAAATAGTTTTTAATTAATATATTAAAGATTTAGAGATTATTGGATGTAAAATTTATTAAAAAAGATTTTCAACTATTTCAGAACAAAAGAATCGTTCGTCATGATATCGTGTATATTTCTAAGAGAGTTGGTCTATCATGTATGTAGTACATATAGAATCATCTGTTGTGTGAATTATGTGTGTTACGGGAAGATATATGTCATGGAATCGTTGTCTATGGAACTCTTTATCATTACTTGTAATAAAACTAAAGTAATTTGTCTTTAATAGTGATTTTAAAATGTAAAATAAATAGTAAAAAAAGTTGTAGTTAATTCTTATCGATGCATATGTATCCATTTCGTTATTACTCAAAAAGTGTTGAATAAAGTGGCTAAACATATTGCATCAATATATTTTTAGGATTTACCATAGTAAACATGAATACTCGAATGGGATACTAATTCGGATTAATTCCCATAAGCATGGCCAATAATTGAAAACTTTTCCATAAGCTACCACAACTTGATCTTCAAAATGGATTAGGGCATTCTATCCAACACCTTAACACACACATGGCGATTTGGAGTATGATCTTGGGACATGTTGAGGACATGCTTTTATATCATTATTGAGACGTTTTTGGGTCCCCAAAGGCCCACTAACCACACAGACAAGTTTCAGACATGCCCTCTAAGCACAGACGTCGTTCGAAGTTTATGTTTTGTTTGTTAATAATACAAGTTTATTTACTCCCTCGATGATTTCAACCTTTTCTTCTACATCGATGCATGTGTGGGACAGAGAACTCATTCATGATATTAAAAACTGAATTAGGAGATGCCGAAAACATGTAATTTCAAGAGATGACGAGGTGGAACGAACAAAAATCGAAAAATATAGCAACGAGATCCGTCAAGAACTCTCATTCATGAGATAGTTTATGACCAACAATTTTTGTATTCGTTTTTTGAATATTGTTTTTAATTAATTTTTAGCTTTGTAAAAATTTCTTTTATGTTAAAACAATTTGAAATTTAATTTAAATATTTTTAATAGATACCATCCATCGAATAATTTGACTAAAAATTTTGACTGTTAGTAAATTCACAAATTAAAAATTTCCGATAGTATTGTAACCAGTTTAAATATTTTGGAGTAATCGGTAGAAAATAGAAAATCTGTAACAAATTTTCCTATATAAAATTTTGCTAGGAATATATGTGATGAAATGTTAGGTATTCTTGTAATTTATAACCCATTTATGATGTAATGTGTTATTTGTTATAAAAAAATGTATCGATGGTGGGTTTGGAATTGCATGCATGTCGAGATACTTTTCCTAACATAGGGGGATAGTGAATAGAGAATATGCTTTGAGATGAAACACATGATATTTAATTTTCTGCCACGAGAACACATCCTACGCGCCACATATATTAACTCAACCCTCTGATTCTTAAATCACTTTTATTAAAGTTAATTCCATAAGAGTTTGTGTTCACATCATAAAGCATAAAATACAATAAGGGTGTTTGTGTGTATGACCTTAAAACTTACACGTATCACTACATGTGCATATTTTATGAAACCCCTTGCCTACAAATAAAAAACGTATAAATATGTCTCTTCTTTGTTCATAGAAGACAGTGAGAGCTCTATAACCCGACCTTTTCGCAAGAGCCAAACCGCAAAATCTTTCGTATCTTTTACTTTTTTTTTATTATTTATTTGAAATGTTGTTTCACAAACAGGTGAGTACTTTATGTCAACAACGTACGTCTAGAAGTTTCTCTGCATGAAATTTCGAGTTGGATAATCATTTATCATGTGCAGAATTTCTAAAATAGTCCAAATTTGCGATCGTCAAATACACACAGCAAGTGCGTATAGTCGATTGGAATAATCTGAACTTTGATCTTTACGAATCTTACTAAACAGTTGAATTATGGTTTGATTTAAGTTATATATATTATATATGACTCTTTTAAAACGTACAAATGGAGTAATCAAGCATATCGTAATTGGGAGAGCTAAGTGGAAATTTGGGATAGTGGTTGACTTTATCTTCCTTCTCTCGTATTAAAGGTATTAAATTTTTGTACGAAGATAATAAATTTATTTTTTTATAAAAGTTTTGTCAAACGGAGTTAGGAACAGCGGATACAAATATATACTAGAATTATATGGATATATATAGACTGTATTTGATCAAGTTCCCAACCATATCGAGGAACACAATGTTGGTTAATTGAACGTTTGAATCACTAAATGCATTATTACAGATGTTATTTGATATATATTTCTGAATAAACTGTGGTCGTGTTGATCCAAGAGAAACCCAAGTTCCCAGGACACTGGAAGTCTATATCCATTAGCTAATTTTCCTCTCCGTGGCTAATTTCATCTAAACTTAAAAAAGAGACGAAGATTTCACTCAAATATATAACTATAACACTATACAGAAATGCTAAAGAGCCACAATGGGTGTTCGAAGAGGCAATGTAGTATATGAGTCGTTTACATAGACATATAGTTCTCTTAGTCCAGGTGCAGCTAGAAAACCCTGTGAATGTGGTCGAATAAATTGCTGACACGTGGCTTACAGGTGTGTTGACATATGTGATGACACGTGTTACATCCTCAGACAGAAGCATATAATCTGTTGTCTTATGTTATATGTTTAATTATTACTATTATATTCGATCTCAATGTTGTTTACGAATGTAGTCTAATGTACATATGCAGTGCATGCATGAGACTTCTTTTTAATATCGTCTACTGATTACTTTTGTGTATTCACAATTGTCATGTGTCATTTGTTTGATCCATCGTTTTCCACGTAATACAATCGAAACTAGATGAATTTTTCAGTTTGACTCCTGATTTTAGTTCGTATTGGATGTTTGATATTTGGTAATGGAATTTGTTAAAATATATATCCAACTACCCTCAAGGTAAGGGTTTCTAATAATTTATTATAATTCTAAATAAATAATCAAAATAATTTCTGTGTTCTTGCAGATTGAATTGTCGTTCCAAAATCATAGGTTCTTTATATCAAACTCCTATGGTCTATCTAAATTATAAAAATATTCTAGTACTTTAATTTCAGCAGTACTTTTACACGTAAAAAATAAATTTATGGGTTTAAATAAGTAATATTACCGTGAAAAGAAAACAAACCAAAATAATATACCAGTTATCAACTTATCATAAATCAAGAAAAACATACAATCGTAAAAAAATATAAAAATCATTTTTAATACATATAGATATATAAAATAATTTCCTAAAATATCATATTTTAAAGTTTTTGTTCCAAATTTAACATTATAAAATTAAAATTCTAAAAATATCACAAATAATTATGCAAAAATATTTATTTACTCTAAATAAGTTATACATAAATTTAAAATATTATATTTTGGTTTTTTCTAATTTACAGTTTAATTTTTTGTATTAAAATGAAAATTTAATGTAGTTTAATCTTTAATTCTTAATATTATTGAAAATTTAAACTGATAATACTATTTTTGAAATAAAAACTTAAAACCATATTATTTTAAAAAATTGTCCATATATATATACACTGATACTTTTCATTGATATAAATAAATGAGATCATAGTGATTAATAAGATAATGATCACTTAGATTGCATAAAAAACTTCATATAGGATTTGCTTCCCGTGTTGGAAAAAATTCAGAATAAAAATATCTTGAAAATGCAAGAATGCCTCTAATATTTTGCCAATGTTGGTAATGCTAAACCGTCGTCTAATCTAGTTATTATCGCTGGAGCCTGCATACTAATCATGATAATGTATTGAGACAAGTTGGAGATTTTGATCTATTCAAAGCATAATTTAGGCCATTAACTAATTGAATCGAA
Organism: Pugionium dolabratum; assembly: GCA_018901945.1. Classification (NCBI taxonomy): domain Eukaryota; kingdom Viridiplantae; phylum Streptophyta; class Magnoliopsida; order Brassicales; family Brassicaceae; genus Pugionium; species Pugionium dolabratum. The sequence continues at coordinate 873,343 of JAEVFF010000049.1, forward strand.
TAATGGATAGTTCATCGACCAAAACCAAAAAGAAACAAAACAAAATAAAGTTTAAGGCACATGGACGGCGTTTTGTTCTCGGAAAAACAATGAGTTTTTAAAACAAAGCATTCGAAATGTTATACCTTTAATATATTAATTGAAAATCATTTTTAAAAAAATAATTTTATTTCGAAGTATTATTTACTATTATACCATGTTGAAGTGTTGGTTTCTTATAATTTTTTAAAACAATTTTAAAATAAAGTTTAATTTATTAGATAAATTACTATATATCATTAAATAACTATTAATACACATAAAACCATTAAAATAAATTTTACAAATCTTTCACTACATTAACTACTAATAATTAATACATAAATTATTCTATTCTTAACAATAATACTAGCATTTTGAATTAAATTTATTTATAAGTTAGTTTGATTAAAAAATGGTCAAATTATATTACATAATACAATTATGATACATTATTTTATATGGTAGTATCTCTTTTAAATTTTCAGATAATATTTCAACATATAAACTAATTATATATATTATTTTTGTAAAATTTCAATCTGTAAAATATAATAAATAATTTACTATGCCTTTGGCGCATATCAAAATCTAGTTCTTCATTAATTCGCAAGTCCTTGATGAAGCTAAATATAGGTAAAATGATAATATTATACAAAAAGTTACATTTAATTATTTGGACAAAATTTATCTTAAATAAATACCACAAAGTCGGGAAGAAATAAGTGGGCTAATGATTGTATCATCTTTACGTCTATACCAGAGGTGCGAAGTTTGACTCCACCTTTCTTTGTACGATGATGATAAATTTTCGTATGAACATATTGGAATATTGGGCTGGTATGTTGTGACCCAATGAAAAAAAAATATCACGAAGTTGAACCATATGTGTAGATTACAACGGATTAATGTTCCTGTGTTGATACTTAAAACAAGTATATATTTTATAATTTAAATACATAACTTTCTTATATAAAAATAACAAAATTTCAAGAAAAAAATAAAAAACACTTAAAACTAAAAATTCAAAATTAGCATATATTATTTTTTAAAAAATACTTAGTTACCATAAATAAATTATAAATAAAATTAAAATATTATATTCGATTTTATTTTTCTAATATAAAGTTTAATTTTTTTCTTATTAAGAAGAAATTTTAAGATATTTAATATTAAATTTGTGCTAATTTATAAATTTTAAAATAATGGTGATATATTGAACAAAAAATTTTAAAAATATTATTTTTATCAATTGTCTAACAAAATACTAATATACTAGAATAATTATTTTATTTTGTGATACGATGAAGATATTATTATAATTGGAAAGGAAAAGAGTAAATCAAAATTAACAAAACAAATAAATATCTCTTGGACACATCAATACCTAATTGAAAAAAAATATCTACTATTGAATGATTTGGGTTTCTGAAAAAAAAAGAAAAAAAACGACCCCAACTTCCAAAAATAGATTTGTTTTGTAATGAAAGTATTATTTTGTTTTCCATTTAAAAGAAAAGGCGAAACAATATATTGAAAGACAGGGACAATTGAAGTTGATATCTAATAAAGAAAAAAGGTAACCAATGAGTTATGGTTCTTACTCGCCTACACACAATGGTCGGCACAAAGTGTCCCCGCATAGAGACAGCTATTTCCATTGCCTTAGTCTCCAAGTCGTTATATCTATGGTGATTAACAATCTGCTTTTTCTTCATTAATTATTTTTGTTTTCAGTGTCCATATGGGATATATGTTCATTTTGCAATGTGAATATTAGTGTGTGTTAAAAATCAAAGAAAAATATTAGTGTTGGTTTGGTACATTGCAGATAAATATGGTGTTTAAATACGGTCCAAATAAATATATCTAAGTGAAAAGTAAGTAACTAAAGCGATTTATTACAATGCTAAGAAACGTAGATCCAAAATTATAAAAGAAGAAGAAATACGAAAAAAATCTGAAATATTTCTAAAAATAGACAATTGTATTACCTTAGATATTGTGGTTTTATCTATTGTAATGTTCTCTCTTTTTTTCTCATACTAAGTTTATCTTTTCACATTATATTGATTTTTTGTTATTTATTCAACTCAAAAATTCAAGATTGTTGATATTTATAGAGAATTTCTTTAAACTAGCAATTTTTAAGTTTTTGTTTGAAAATAACACCATTAATATAAATTCTCAATAATAGCACAAATTTAAAATTAAAATACATTAAAACTTTATTTTAAAATAAAAATTAAACTTTAAATTATAAAAAAAATCCAAATACAATGTTTTAATTGTATGTATAATTTATTTAAAGTAAATAAGTATTTTACATAATTATTTGTATTATTTTTATAATTTTAATTTTAAAGTGTTAGATTTAAAATAAAAACTATAAAAATGTTATTTTAAAATAATACTCTATTTTATGCGTACAATAGGATTTTGAAATAAAAAAAATTTACTGAAATATGTTATACTGGTAAAATAGACGCGAGGATAATAACAATAAAAGTGTCAAAAAGGACAATATATAATAATAAAGAGTCAGAAAAAAATGGTTTTTAGCAACTTTTTTTGTCCTCTATAGCCGCTATATGAATTCCGTTAAAGCTAAAGAAAAGACACGTCTTAGAAAAAATGGACCATGACCTAAATCCACAAAGCTCTGTATTTACAGTGTTTTATCGTTGGCGGTATTAAAATGTTATAACAATAACATAAAACCATTATAATACTTGTTTTACCATAATATATAGAGATACCACTTCTTTCATAAACAACTTCTCGCCTTATTGCTAAAACTTTAGTTTAACATTTTCCTTCGAAGCGATGTTTGTTTGGACGAGACAACAACGACCTAAGCCACGTAACTGTCCCACCAATCACACTCAGCTTTTAGTCTTTTGTCTTTTGCTTCTCCATGAGATTTTATCACGTTGTGTTATTATTATGATATTTTCATTGGACACGATGTACTAAAAAATATTATGGCCAAACCATTCTAGGATTTTTAAAAATTTACCAGGAAAGATATCGATAATTTTTAATTTAATTAACAAAATAATAAATTTAAATAATACACTAGAAATAAAAATGCAACAGAAACTAGCTGAGCCCGAGAAACTAGCTTCAAAGCTGGCTTCCACCGCTCCGCTTTAACAAAAAAAACTTGTTTTCATGAAAAACAGAAAACCTGCCAATGCACAATAAACCAACCGTAAATGGTTTCGGTTTACTTCAGACTAAGCCTGGTTTAACATATCTGCCGAATTAACGAACGTGCCGTGAAAACCATACGGTACTCTTGACGGCAATTTAATGGTTGCTTCAAGTTCCAACGTAACGGCGTTAACAATCTGAAGCTCCGACTTCCAACTTTTCTCGTCGTGAACAAACGACATAATGTAACCGTCATCTTCTCCGCTAGATCCTAACCCTCTTGGTAAGAAAAATGGTTCACCTCCATATTTTTTACCGCCATAAAAATGATTTTGTACTTCTCCGGTGGAAAGATCCACTTTAGAGAATCCAGATACTTTAGGCCAGGGTTCGGCTATGGCTAGATATGCGTACCGGGTTTTCCTCCCGAGAATATTCCGGTTTACCATACCAGCTTCAAGATTCATCTGAACTGAACCGGGAATTATAGTTCGTCGTGCTGATTTCCCGGTTTTAATATTTAACCGGATTTCAGACAGAACGCTGTTGAGCTGTTCGTCACATTCGTTGAAGATTGAATCCGCCGGAGTCATACAAGATCCGATCACCACAATTTCGTCTGTCTCCGGGGACTCCCAAGAATTCCACAGATGGAAACAGAATGTCTCCTTCGACTCTATCCATATCATCTCCGACGCGTCTTTGGCATTTCTCGGCAAAATTCCAAACCTGGAAATTTTCTCTTCTTCGTATTTAACCGGAGATTTCCCAAGGAACATGTCCGAGAGCTTAAACACAACTTGTTGATCCGGAATCACGACGAAATTCTTTGTGATCGCGAAATCGTGCATCATCGTAGGACTCGCAAGGGGAATCTCAACTTCCGGCGATTTCTGCCCTTCTGGCGAGAATCTGAAGTATTTCAAGTACGGTTTCTTGACGACGTCGTAGCTTAACGCGAATAGCTCCTTCGTTTCGGGATCGATTTTCGGGTGAGCGATCATGGAGGAATTCAGTTGCCCGTCGAAATCGAATCTTCCGACGGTCTCAAGATCGCCACTGTCGGTGACACGAACTTGGTAAGGGAGATCGTCTTCAGACATCGCTAATAACCGGTCGTGGAAGTACACCAAACCGGCGTTAGCGACTCCGGTCCCGTTACGGTGATTTAATAAACCGAATAAACCACGTGCGTAAAATAGCATCAACCGTGCGATTCCGGAGTGACCGTGTAGCTCGCCTATGGCTTTGGGGAAAATCGGAGAACCAAGTCGTTTCTCCTGAACCAATCTCTCGGTTTCAGTAAACCGGCACGAGTAACTCGCGTCGCCGTTAGTGATTTTAACGGCGTGAACCATTCCGTCTCCGTCAAAGAGGTGATGGCCAGAGACTGGCTCGAAGAGTGGATTAGCGCCGTTACGGAGATAAACGCCGTCAATGCAGTCAGGAATTTTTCCAGTGACAGAAAGGGATGATTTAACGGATTGTTCCGGCACCGGAGCATAGTTGCCGGAGATCTGGTGGCGAGGATCGACGGTTTTGGGGAGAGGCTGAGAACGCTCACGCGAAAGCAATGCGAACTCGGCGAAGTCGAAAGCGGCGGAGGCGGCGCGCTGGAGAGGGTTCCAGTGCGAAGTATCCTTTTCGGGAATTGTAGGGTCTGGAGAAGGGTAGTTTGAGAAATTCAATAAAGACGGAGAGTCTGTGAAGGAGTTTGTTGAGAGTTGATAGTGTCTGGGTTTAGTGTTGGTGAAACTAACGGAGGATGACGGTGAAGGAGCATCGAGATCGGCCTGAGGAAAGGAGAAATTGAGTTTGGCTGCGTTTGGTGATAATACGTAAGAACAAGCCATGAGAGAGGGAGTGAGTTCAGAAGAGAAGTGAGGGATTTTGAGAATGAATGCAGAGATACTTGGAGTATTTATAGAATTTATTTTTAATGCAGGTTTCAATTTTCTACGTAATACCAAAGTCCATGTTACATCGACTATATAAAATTCTTTGGCAGATTTAATTACAATCATTTTTGAGAGCTATATTTTATTTCAAATCATGAATTAGTATAAGAGAGTTTTTAAAGTTATTGGAGTTTATCTTGCTCAGTAAAGGTCTGGTTAATTCTTTGTCTGGTTCAATGTTTTGTAATATTGGTTTACATAAGGTCCTTAAAGTTATCTTTCTTTAACTAATTCAACCGGTCTTTAATTAACAAAAAAAAACTATGTCACCGTAAATTTTAGTGTTTTATAATGTTGCTGTTAACTATACCATCTATTAGATGTGATTTGTGGTTGTTTTCACATAAAACCATAATTGGTAGATATATAATTTCTGGAAATTAATATTTTTTTACTCGGTAAATTTTGTTTCAAATTAAAATAAACTTCTAAAAATGGTTTTACTTTCAATTATAATCAATGCTGTCGTTACTTTAAGTCTTTTAGATAAAAGTAATTTAATGATAATTTTGAATCTGCCATTGAATTAAATACAAAATATTGCATATCTAAAATAGTTTGTGTCTACTCTTATTTATAATTTTATAGCAAAAATACAATATATATTAGCTTGTAAATTTCTAAAATATTTTTTATTTTTCAAGCATGACATTTTATTTTTATTTTATAATTTAAAAACAGAGAATATATATTTTTCAAGTACAAGTAATTTCAATTATTGACACCAGAAAGAATAAAGCATGTGGAGGGAAGCCGGGAGTGACGAGCTGGAAGAGAAAGGTAATGATTTTCAATTTTTACTGTTTATAAATGATTTTTGGGTAACGAAATTGCAATTTTTACTATTTATAAATGATTTTCTATTAAATGATTTTCTATTTAAATCGCATTTGAAAAGAAAAGGTTTTAAAAAACCTAAACAGAGTGTTAGAGTTGTTTAGATTTACATAGTAAAATATTTTGTGTAATCTAACATATTTTTTAGTCCTAAACATTCAGATTTTCAGATGAGGTTTAGATAGCAACCAATGGAATCATAAATCTTTTGGGATAGATACTCATATAAATATTTTTAGAATTTCGATTCAGTTTCATATCGGTTCAAATCAGTTCTAGATGGTTCAATTTTTTATTTTTTGAACCGATAAAAATCTGAAATTTTTTAATTATGATTTGGGTTTGGAAATTTATCATCCGAAATATCAAAAAAATATACGTACAAACTCGAAAATACACTATTTTCTCTTACGATGTATAAATAGTTGCATCATGTTCTTTGTAAATCAACATACAGAAGTAATATTCTTCACACACACCTAGTAGGTCAAATAGCTAGTATCAAAAAGAACCAGCTTTGAATAACTGAGGCCCAAGAATAAGTTTTTAAACTAGTAGAAGTCCAAACCCAAATGAAGAACCAAACCAAAGAATACCCATCTCTTGGGTTACATATATTTGTATAAAGAACTAGATCTATTTTGATAGATTTGTTGCTACTACAATAGAATTGACTTCTTCCTCTCTGATTCCAGCTAAAAAGAACTAAGCTTATTTTTCTAGATGTTCACTGCAAGAACAAACTTGGAATCAAAGTCTCTCAACACCTCCACAACGCTTTGGACAAAAGAAAGTGAACCATCTGTGAAAATGTCTTGTTGTTCTTAAGCATTTGTGATGGTAGTTAAATTTTTCTTCCCTAGAAATCTTTGTTGACAATCAAAGAAAGACAATTCATGGCAAGCATGATTTTGGGTATTAACAAGAGTTGCTCATAAAATTTACAACTCGTATTTATTAATTCTTAAACTGAAAATATTGACAAGATATGGAAGTTGTTAGCAACAAAAAAAAAATAATCCGTGGAAAAATATGAAGACGTGTAGGAAATAAATTTATTACATGAGCAACTACATGACTTTGTTTACGTTATGGTATTTTAGTTTTAATTTATGCATATTTTTTAATAATTTTTTTGTCCTATCTATACCATATTCGTTGTTTTAAATTTTAATTTTACCGTTTTTCATTTCTGTCCTCGTTACCGTTCTGATTTTCAATTTATGTATCCGTTTCATTATAGAAAGCATAAAAAATGATAACAGTAGAAAAGTAGAAATAATTAAAAATTTCTCTATTATACACCGATTGAAACAATTGAAATCGTATTCAATGTAGATATATAATGATTACTTTAATATCAAATTAGTTATGATCATAATTATTTATGATAAATTCAATTTCAAATTAAAATAAGATCATTAATCTAATATTAATATTATTGTTTTACTGACATTTAATATTAAAAAGAAGATAATTTCCTATATTATTTATCTTCTTTAACAATATAAGATGAATGCAATGCAAGTTGTTCACACAGCTTTGTGGTCTTGATGGGTAAACAACATGACAGATCAAATCAGTGATCAGAGAGGCTATCAAATCTGCTTTAGTATTGGACACTGCAAATGGCTGATCACATTCCACTTCATGTGGACTCGAAAGCAACTTTGTAAGGTTGGTTTCAGTCAGTAGTTACTGTCATTGTCTTATTCCTTTTTCATTCTTTATTGATGTTACTGTTTATTTCGTTGAACCATTATATGAAGTTTAAGAGTGGACTGATCTCACCATTGACGATGGTATAAGATCTGAACGATTTAATTTTTTTTTGTTTTTGACGTAAATGATTTAGTCCATTGGATTGATAATACTTTTTTCTAATAAATGGCTGAATCCGAGTCTGATTGTTTTTAGGATTTAGTGATTGAAAATGTATCGACTTACAAAGGAAAACCAAGAAGAAAGGAAAAGAATATGATAGAGACAACTCGTTAAGAAAGGGAGAGATCTCATTGGCCAAATTGGCTTTTGAAAGTAAAAAGTAAATCTCATTGGTGTGAACTGTGACAATCCAACAAGTGGCTTCTAGTTTGGAGACAAAATGTACTTTTTTCCTTACTGCCTCACACCACTTTCATAGCTATTCTGTCCTCAAAAATTATTCAAGAAATTTGGTTAGTAAAATACAGTGCGGGTTTTTCATTATTATAATATTGCAATACTAAAATTATATGAAAAGATTAAAAATTAAACTATTTTTTATTTTATTTCTATATTTTTTTGAGATTTACGTAGCCGATTCTGGAACCAAACGGGACAAGTCCGTGATTGTGGTTCTTCATATTTTTTAAAAGAACCTGCCCTTGTTTTAAAAATATTATGATAAAATAATGTAAAACGACCTTTTTTTTTCTTTTTTGCTTGGAACCTTCTTAAACGTATGGTCGGCCCTGCGTAGAGATGATGTAACTAATAATCCACATACTCCTCTTATTCTATAATTATTTAAGATATAAGTTTTGTTCGTTTGGTCGCCGCAGACACTTGCGGCTGCGGTCAATATTGCAGTTGTGATTGTAGTAGATATTGTTTTTTTGTCTGCCACCGGCGGTTGTGGTTGCGATTAATCGCAGATTTTTAGTCGTACTGCTATTTTAATCAGTGGTCGAAAAAATTGCGACGTATGATGCAGCGTCTGAACGTAGCGTTTGACGCATGTAGTTATAGCAAATAAAAAAACAATAATTTACCGTAGCCACAGCAATAAATATTTGAAGTGACCAAATGAACAAAACTATAATATTTATGCTATTTTTTTGTGTGGGCGTATCCAACTCGGTTTTTTCGAGGAGAAGGAAAAATGATTATATGAATAAAGTATAACAGAAAATAACATAAAAATCTCATTCTTATTCAACGGGAAATTTCCACATGTTTTCATCAAAGTATTGGAAAAAAAGCAGAATTTTTTTTTTGCTGGAAATCTTTTCTAAGTAGTCTGTCTCATAATTCTATAACTCATTTCAAAGAAAGCTATAATATATATCTTCGAATTTGGAAGGAAAAAGTATGATACCTGTTCGAAATAAATGGTTGACTTGTAAATATTTAGAAACTATATTACACTACCATTTATATTTTATTCATTTATTTCAATGTTCAGATATTTTTCCTTTCTTAGAATGGAATTATTTAGGCCGAAATATAACCTAATGTGGAATTGAGATTTTGGTTTAAGATTAAAATATATCTTTGTATCACCAAATGTAACAAAGACCCATTTATTGTATGGACCTATGATATTGGTCAGGCCAAGCCCGTTTCTAAATTTACCCGTTTTACAACCAAAACTCCATTTGTAACTTCTTCGGCCATTCACTTTTGTCTTTGTTTTGAGAAGAAACATATTTGTATAGTATCATTCTTTTGTTAACTTCATAAGATAAGTTCTCAAAAAGGAAATGAAACTTCATAAGATAATATTTCTTAGAAAGAACCGACGTTAAAAAAGAAAACCTCACAGAAAGAACAATTTCCAAAAAATTCCAGCAGTTACTTAAATAAGTATGAATAGATACAGTGATCCACATATTTTAGATAGTCTGTGTTATTAAAATTGAAAAGTATAAATTTTCCAAATGGATTAAATCTTCTTGATTACCAATTTACTAAAAAAATTACAAAGAACGAAACAAAGAGCTGAAATATTGCGACGAAGCAACCAATAGGCTAATACAAACCAAAGTTAATGTATCTTGGATTCTAGTTGGATCAGGTTTTTCGGACCACAAAGAAATAACAACTGCTGGCACAATTTTTTTACATAGAAAAAAAGAAGAAGAAAATTTATCCATTTGTCTTTGAATCTTATTTGTAATAGGAACTATTGTTGGTTACTGGAAATATGCACAATATCCAATCTGGTCTTATCTATATAAGTGAAGATTTTAGTCAAGACCATCTCTAAGAGCAACACAAAAAAGTCGTTTTTGAAATTTTTTGTTCTCCAAAAATAACCTTAAAATTAACTTCAAAGTTTGAGATTTGAATAATGAAACTTCAAATTTGATGTTCCATCCTTTTAATTGCACTTAATCCCTATAATTTTATATCTCACAGATAATTTTAGTATTTTTATTACATTACATTCAAAACAAATATTATAATACAAAATAATTTTACACAACAGTAATTTTACATTAAGCAAATTCGATACAAAATATAGTAAGAAAGAGCAAAGTTATCATAACAAAATCATCACGATGTCAGAGGAAAGATGTGTTGCATGATATACTAACAATGTGCACTATAATGTTTAACGTAATAATTGAGGATTCATATCAATGCACCGATTAAAGATCTAGGATCAATTCCAAAGGCAACAATTAAAATAATTTTTTCACTTTTTCACTTTTTCTTATACAAAAATATTAAATATTTATATGAATGTATTAGATTATTAGATCAGTATCTTGTGGGTCAAATGATAAAAAAAAAAGAAATATAATAACAATATCTTTTAATTTGCATAAAAAATTATCAAAAAAATGTTTGATAAAACGGATGTAAATACATGGAAGGAAATATCGTTTTAGAGAAATTCAAAGTCAATCAACTTTTAGAAGTATAATAACATATTTATTTCATCTTTAATTTGTGTAAAATAACAAACTAACAAAATACTGAAAAAAAGAGAAAGTGACCTAGTGTTTCTACTCCTATATCCATCTTGTGGAGTTAAATTTCACTTTCTATTTACGAAAATGTTAAAATTTTCAAAATGTTAAGCTATTAAACTAGTGCGTTGTGGCTCTATAGTGGAAATGCAAACATAAATAAAATAAAATTGTGTTTATCTACATTTCCAACTTTGCAAACTTTTTGTTACTCTCTCTCGTTTTTGTTAAAAACATTTTTTACTATTATTATTATTATTATTATTATTATTATTATTATTATTATTATTATTTCTATTTCTATTTTATAAATAAATAGCATTGTAGTACTATTTATTTTTGTTTCATAAACGAAATGATTATGTATTTTTCTTGTCATTGGACCACAATAAGATCAACAACCAATCTAATATTCCAACATGTTCATACGAAAATTTAACACAATCATACGATCGAAAGTTGAGTCGAACTGCACAACTTTGAAATAGATATAAAAATAGTACAAACAATACATCATTTACTTTTTACAAATATTTATATTTATAATGCCAATTAACAGATGGACTCGAATAATATTTAAAGAAAAAAATCACTTAAAAGGATTAAATAATTAGACTACACCAAATCAGAATGGTAATCTTTGAATTATCAGATGATATTCAGCTGAGTTACAATTCGAGACACTCCACACGTAATCAACATATATGAGAATGGTAATATATTCACAAATTGGTGTAAAATATTCTAATTTCTCATAATATATTGTGATCAAGTTGGACAAATACTGTTTTCGAAATGGATAACAGCCTAAAAGAAATTTAAAATAATTAAAAAGCATAGTATATGGAAGACAACTTTTTTTCCTCATATGAAATCTAATCTTATCGAGTTTCTAATCAAACCAATAAGCATTCTTGCTTTTCATTCCTCCCATTGGCTTATCTGATCATCCATAGCCTCGATCACATTTTATATTGGGAAAAAGCTTTTAAAAATGGACTTATCGATGATTTAATTTAAAAGTTAGTTATTAATAAAAAAAATTTGCTCTGGAATTTACTGTTAGTATACCTAAATTTTGTTTTTTTAAACTTAAATTTTTGAAAAAATAATCTAAGTGTTGATTGCCACTTTATGTATTTACTATCTATGTAAAAGATTCATCTAAATATTTCTAATTTTAAACTTTAAAAAACGATCTTTATCTAAATTCAAAGCAGTATATAAAAAAGAAATATAACATTGAATGTACAAACCATATATTTAATATTGATCTAAACTCATATTACTCTAAAACACAATTACTCGAATATAATGATATCTTTTAAATCCATTTGAAAACTTGGAGAGTGGGCTAATCGATGGTTACACTCATCGTGAGAGGATTAGTCAAGTGTGAAAACAAAACTTTCCGACTTTGCCTACTGACCAAATCAATGAAATTTATATCTATTTTATGTATTTAGATTCTAATTTCCTCTTTTGTCTTTAAAATAGTTCGATCATCACCTAATACTTTCATTGTTAAAGTCTAATTGGACATAAATACAAAATAATTCGATAGTATGCTTTATTGAAAAGAATTGGTTACAAATAGAACAAAGAAACAACAATAAAATACTATCAACTGTGAATGAGCGTATAACATATTTGTATGGTATAAAACAGATTTTTGTATGACATTTTTATTTAAATATTTAATTTTTATATGTTTGTAAAATCTCTAATATATTATTTCAGAAACATTTTAAAAAAATAATTTCATCATAACGTTTTATTAACAGAAATATCATTCTCACGTATCATCACCAAAGTGAGTTTCAAATAAATATATAAACGGATTTAAGTTAATACAATAATTATAATATATGATATTGTTTTTATTTTGGTTAAAAATTAATATATTTTATTAAATTAACCAAAAATACTATTAAATTCATAAAAATAATTATTTTTATTTTTTTAATTTACATATACAAAAATTAATATTAAAATAATTTTAAATAAGAATTAAAATTATATAACTATCTAATTTATATTTACTAATAAATAATATTATATAATTTTTGAATATTTTCATCATAAATGGCGTGTGTATAAATCTATTTTATATGTATTGTAACTCGTAGGGTGTATAGTTGAAATAAATATTGCTGTAAAAATGTATAATCACAATGGAATATAATGAAATTATTTCACCTTCTTGCCTAAATTCCAAATTGTTAAAGATGCAAATAGGATTAAAAAAGAGGCAATTAAAAAAAAAAGAAACATATCTTTACAAAAACCACTACACCAACATGCACATGCGACCCTCATCCCCCACCCCCTTGACCCCCACAAATTAGCCTTTCATCTATTGTATTTAGACAAAAAAATTTAAATTTATAAGTTTACAAATTTTCTTTGTCTTCGTTATCTCCTTTTTGCACTTTTTGTACATTCATTAAAGTATGTTCCCAGTGGTGATCTTCCTCACTAAGTTAATTTATATGTATATGTAAACAGTACCATTGATCTATCATCTATTTTGGGTTTAATCGTGTGGCCAAAGTATATATAGCATTTACATTACTTTTACATGTTGATATAATTAAGTCTTTCCTGAAAAAGAAGCTTTAGTATTTAGGTATACAATTTTAGTTAATTTTACGTTTAGTTGCCGTATGCGCCTTCGGTCAACATTGCGACTGCACCTATAGTATATATTGTTCGTTTGTTTACCGACGGCGATTGCGATTGCAGTTAATCGCAGATTTTTAGTCGTATCGTTGTTGTAATCAGTGATTGAAAAAATTGTAACGCATGATGAACCATCTGACCACTGCGTCTGCCGCATGTACTTGTAACAACTAAACGAACAATAATCTACCGCAACCACAATCATAAAAAATTTTTGGCTGACAAACGAACATCACAATAATATTTAAGCTTCTACATAAAAATGATACATAATTTTTCTTCATATTATAAAACTATATATTATTCTTTCAAAATGTCGGTTTTTAATTCTTTTTAATAATAATATTATAACAGAGAATAAATGTATACGTAGTCGAAAGATAGATACGATTATATATATGTATATTCTTTAAAGGTGTAATGGTTGTGATCTTTATCAACATGCAAACTTAAATCGAACATGGGAAAGATACATATAATATTATGGATTGACCACATTGGTCTTCACTCTTTACACTTTGTCGTTTCATTGCTGGAACTAAAGCAATGGAAGATACACAAGCATATGCTTTCTTCCCCTTTTTTGCTTATTATTTTAAATATTGATATATGTTTCTTACTAAACTTTTGACAAAACTACTATTCTAGATCTATTGTTTTAGTGGTATTGCTATTTATTGTGAACTTCTTCTTCTCTCTCTCTCTACATATTGTAACTTTTCTTGTTTAAACATTAAAGTTATTTTCTTTACTTTTTTCAAGCTTTCGTCTTTCAAAATCTCTTTTGCCGATCAAATCACATGCTGGCATGCATGTATTAGTAATTACATGAATTTAATTTACATAGATTTTGAAAAAGGAAAGGCCAATATTTGTTTCGATATCTTCGATGGAATTATTAGTATCCCTGAGAAGGAGCCATTCGTCTGACTCCCTCTACTCTCTTGAAGGTTTGTATATGATTAGTTATTGTAAATTAAATAAATTGACTCTGAAAAATCACAAAATTATTGACAACACATATACCATAAGCACAATTTATGGCTATATGGCAAAAAGTTGCTTGTTTATGATTGGTTATCCAATAACAAAACTTCATCATATGTTCATCAATGTGATCAATGGCACATAGTCTGTATCGGAATATATATGAAAAATCACATCTATTTCTCAAATAATTTTAATGGATCTTCGGTGTCTTTTGATTAAGAAAACTAGGTTTGCTTGATTTAAAAACCTTTCGGAAACCTTTATAACATACGGATTTAACTCTCGATTAAAGTAAATCGATTTGAGCAAGAAAACGTGATGTCAAAGTTAAGATACCGTACAAGAGTGAGGAATGAGAATCGATTAACCAATTTCTCAACTAATCTCAATAAACTTCCGGCTTTGGTCGTGACGTGGATAAAATAGAGTTGTGTCAAGGAAAATTCAAATGAATTTAATAGAACATTAAGAAACCGAAAGGAAATTAGCCTTATCATATGCGGCCTAGACCCTAAACTTAGTGCATCTTTTTCACCCTTTGGACCTTGAGAAAGAAGAAATCATTGAGGATTTATGATAGGGAAACTTTGTCACTGCTGCCACTTTTTAGGGTTTTTAGATAGCCAAAATTTGTTTAAATCGGAAGTACGCATAAAAAGATATTGTCGTATTTTCTCCTCGGCTGTAATGCATGAATCTTTAATCACTGTAGCTCTGTCTATTTTAGGTAAGGAAAGGAATCAGCGAGCAAAACAAGTCAAAATAGGTTAAAACCACTAGAGTAAGTTGCACTCTCATATCTACATACTGACATTACAAATTGCATTATGAAAGTTATGATAATTTTGCCGGAACATGTTCAGCATTATCCGAATCTACGACGAGTTTTGGTGCATGCACAAAAAAAGAGAATCAAAAGGATATGAATTGAGGTGAAAATTGGTGACAATATATGTTACTCTTAGGTCTGCAAAAGATCACTAAGATCACTATGTTTTATTATGTTTAGTTTATCGATTTGCGAATTATACTTATAGCTGTTTGCCCATTTTGTCCTTTTTACTGTGGTAGGGATGTTGGTTATAGTTCAAATTAGAGCACGACACCTAAGAGTTAAGATGATAAGGGCATAGGAAACAATACCAATGAGTTGGTGATCAACTCCAACAAACGTTGAAATATCAACATGTTTACATAACTACATATTTGTCTAATCTGTGAACAACACGTTAACATACTTTCTTTTATGTTTGAAATATCTACAATTCTAATTTAAAATTAAACTAGATTTATACTCTTAAAATATTTATCAAATAATATATTTTCTTAAAATGTTTATCAAATAATATATTTTCTTAAAATGTTTATCAAATAATATATTAAAAATGTTTTGATGTAGCAATGTATATATAATTATCTTGATCGATGTTTTTCTCCATTATATATTTTGTATGGATCATCAAATATATTATATATTAGATAAATATATTTAAGCTTTTTTTAATAAAATTCGAGATGAATTTTATTAGGTTCACAAAAATTCTTAAAAAAATGCTGTTAAAAACATTGATTCCTAACCATTTTACTTAACACGAAAGGTTGAATTAGTGGAATGTTAGTGTGACATGATTATGAATTATTTTGTTGAGTAATGAAGCATGTGCCCTCTCTTTGCTTTCCATGTAAGGACCAATCGTTTTGTGATTCTTTCTCTCTCTACCATGAATTTTCCGTTGGGCAGATTTTATAATTGTCATATAAGTCATAAACCTCATCACTAATTCATTAGTCATCCATCACATCTATCCCATATAAATAGCAATGTTCGTTATTTTTTCCAACCAATTAGTGATCTCCATCTTTTCTTTCTCACCAACCTATTAGATAAAATTTGGAAAATAATGGTAAGAAAACCTTTTTGTTGTCAAAGTTAAGAAAAAACTATATATGTAAGAGAAATCGATGATCTTCATCCTACTTTAAAGAAATAAATTAATATAATTTTATAAGTGTGTGTTCAATATTTGTTACATGAACAATTGTATATTTTTTTTTCAGATGATCTCCAGTGGTTTAATTCCAATGGTTTTACATATTTATCTAAAAATAATAAATTAGCACCATAAAATAGTACATTTTAAGTTTTTCTTCTAAATTTAACACTCAAAACTTAAAATTAAAAAATAGCATAAATTATTTTCTAAAAATATATATGTTTACTATAAATAAATTATAAATACAATTAAAATATTTTATTTGGGTTTTTTTAATTTAAGATTTATTTTTTTTATTAAAAAGAAATTTTAAAGTATATATATGCTTATCCTCGATTATCATGTTATTTAAAATTATATATGTATTCGTGATGTTATATATCACATTTTTTCCCAAAAATGAACCCTTTTCACAATTGTGTAACGCAAATACATGTTTTACATCTTTCCACTTGTTACGTAACAAAATATTTATTTTCTAACTATTTAATATGTATTATTATTGCATTTTATAATTTTAATTAATCATATAAGTAGTTATTGCAAATATAATTTAATTTTTATATAAAATTAAAATATATAATTTAATTTAGGTATAAAATAGATCAAATTAAAGAAAGTAGTTTATAAATAAAAAGGTTTACTCTAAAACAGATAAATGAATAGTGTTACTTCATATTTCATTTATCTATTTTTATAGTGAAATAAACAGTATAGTTGAAGTGATTCTACAAGTGAAATAAAAATGTCTAAAAGCCATAAGCTTAGCTACAAGATTTAATAAACTAGTAGATTTATACCCACGTCATGGGGAAAAATATTCATAAATTATATATTGTTTATTAGTAAATATAAATTAAATATTTATATAATTTTAACTTTTATTTAAAATTATTTTTAATATTAATTTTTTATATGAAATAAAAAAAATATTTATTTTTTACGTATTTAATATTATTTTTGGTTAGTTTAATAAAATATATTGATTTTCTAACCAAATTAATAACAATGACATATTTTAATAAATTAAAGTTATTTATATATTTATTTAAAATTTAGTGTCGTGATGATACGTCATCATAACATTTCTATTAATTAAAAACTTAAGATTTTTCAAATAATATATTAAGAAATTTTACATTTATACCCTTTATTTGATTAGAAACATAAATTTCTCTCTCACTAAAATTAAGGAAAACAAAGATCGGTGGTAAAACCAGATCGGTGGTAAAACCAGATGGGTGGAATCTTAAGATGTCATAAAGTCAACCACTTGCATCAGCTTATTTGTCCCATTCCAAAACAAGTATACATCCATATTCATGTAGGTAAATGTATATATAAAAGGTGTACCAAAAAAAAACAAGTAAGGTTAGTGGAATTCATCTTCCAAAAGTTACTAGATTCTTGAGATGGTTACGTAAAGATAAATATTGGGTCACTTTGTTGCATCATTCCCTAAAGCTACTTTATAGTACATGTTTTTCAAATCCTAATCCATTTAATAGATATTTAAAATTTCAGCTATTAATCAAGAAACTATATATATATATATATATATATATATATATATATGTTTTTTTATAAGAAAAACAACAACCCAAACTTCATCAAAATAAAATTTATGAAATTATATGGACAACTGTTTAAAACAACACCTTTTAAGTTTTTTGTTTTAAATATAACACTAATTATTTATATTTTTAAAAATAACACAAATTTAATACTAAAATAACTAAAAATTTCTTTAATAAAAAAAATTAAATATTAAATTGCAAAAAGTGAATTCAAACATTATGTTTTAATTTTTATAGATAGTTTAGTTGAAGTAAATAATTATTTTCATATAATAATTTGTACTATTTTAGCAGATTTATTTTTAATATATTAGATTTGTAAGATAAATTTGAAAAAATGTAATTTTAAAATATTACTCAAAATTATATTTTATTTATACTTATATAAATAAAATAAATTTAAATTACAATCATCAATTAATTAAAATTAGATATAACGATATATTTCTTCATTAAAACTATCGTATAATATTAATATTCACCAAAATTAATAAATAAAATATCATTACACCAAATAAATTTACTGAAAAGCAACAAAAATAGAATTTCTTCAGAATAATAGAATGCCGTAATTTCATACGAAATGTAGAAAAATTTTATTTCACAAGATGCAAAAAAAAAAAACTGAAGATAAGAGCACCCTCTTACCATTATGATGGTGAGATTTTCTACTCTTTTTATTTCTCTCACCCAATTACCAAATTTGGGATCCTCCAATTTCTATTCCCAAAGCTATCTTGTTAAGATAAAAAAAACCACATTAGTGGGCAATTCAATTTTGCCCACCTTTGCCTTTGTCTGAAGAAAAACTCTTCTTTAGGCCACTTTTTCTGTTTTATTTTTATTTTTGGACTGACTAGTTGGCAATGTGTTGGAAAGAGACACTCCAAGATGTCATATTTTTTTTGCTTGGGGTTCAATAAAACTTCATGAAACCTATGTTGCCTCACAAAAGAATTTTTGACTAATACTATTGGTTTTTACGATAGACTTTCAAACCATATAAATTTATTGTCAAACAGAGAAGAGTAAACGAGATAGTAATTGTATCATTTTTATGTCTATTCTAGAAATATGGAATTTGATTCAACTCTTTTTTCGTATGAAAATGTTAAATTTTCATATTTTATATGAAAATATTAAGAATATAGGATTGGATGATCCGGTGACAAAAAGAAACCTATTGCCAAACCTACCCCCATTACTAAATAACTAATCAAATTAAAATAATGTATCTATTGTTAAAAATGAATCAATTTAGTCACTTTTTTAATCGAGAAGACCCTTTTTAATTATGTCTCACAATAAAATAATAGGCAAGGAAAGTAAAGTATTCTTATCTCTAGATTATAAATTAACTATTCTTCTCCTACTTGGCCCCATCTTAATCCATCTCTTCTATATCTGTTCCCACATTTCATTACTTTGAATTTCTTACACATACATTTTCTGTCTTCTCTCTCTCCCACCACCATGTCTAGAATGTTATGCAGAATTCCCATGACCAATTCTATAGTTCTTCTTCTGTTTTCCTTAACATTCTCAGGTACCTTACATAGTTAATTTCTGTCTAACCAATAAAAAAAATCATCCATTGTAACTTAATTTCAATTCAACATTACACATTTTGATTTCTATTCCATTTTTCTTACAGAACACGGATTGATGTTTCAGAAGGTCTCTTCTCTTGGCATAAACTACGGTCAAGTTGGTGATAATCTTCCTCCACCGGACAAAGTACTTCAACTCTTGAGCTCACTCCATATCAACAAGACGAGAATCTACGATACAAACCCTCAAGTCTTAACCTCATTCTCTAATTCTAACATTGAGCTCTTCGTCACCGTGGAAAACCAAATGCTTCCCAGTTTAGTCGACCCTCAACAAGCTCTTCAATGGGTCACTTCTCGTATCAAACCCTACTTTCCGGCCACCAAGATCGGTGGTATTGCTGTCGGAAATGAACTATACACCGACGACGACTCAAGTCTCATAGGGTTTGTTACATATATACATCATCACCATAGTCCTCAAAAAAAAAAAATTTCAAATCTTGGCGCATTAAAAAACTCTTTATTAACCAATGGTTAACTACGTCTATGGGGTTTACTATGTGATTTTTAAGGATCCTCCGGTTAAGAAAGAAAACGTAATGACCTTATTATTGCTATTTTGTAGATATCTTGTACCTGCAATGGTGAGCATTCATGGTGCTTTGGTCCAAACCGGATTAGACAAGTACATTCAAGTATCAACACCGAATTCACTATCAGTCCTTCAAGAATCTTACCCTCCATCCGCCGGATGTTTCAGGCCGCAAGTCGCAGCCGTAATGACGCAGCTTCTAAGTTTCTTGCGTAGTACGAAATCTCCGTTTTGGATCAACGCTTATCCTTACTTCGCTTACAAGGATTCCCCAACCAAGATCCCATTAGACTATGTCCTCTTCAACCCTAACCCTGGAATGGTTGATCCCTACACCAAGTACCACTACGACAACATGCTCTACGCTCAAGTAGACGCTGTAATCTTCGCCATGGCGAGGCTTGGCTTCAAAGATATCGAAGTTGGGGTCTCGGAGACCGGTTGGCCGTCGAAAGGTGACGGAGATGAGGTTGGAGCTACCGTAGCCAACGCGGCGATTTATAACAAGAATCTATTAAGAAGACAACTTCAGAATGAGGGAACGCCATTGAGACCAAACATGAGACTTGATGTTTACCTCTTTGCTCTCTTCAATGAAGACCTTAAACCAGGACCAACCTCTGAAAGATACTATGGATTGTACCAGCCTGATGAGACCATGGCTTACAATGTAGGGTTATTATCATCATCATCATCAACAACGTCATCAACATCATCAACATCATCACAATCATCTTCTACGTCTTCAACTAATTCTATTATTTCTCTCACTTCATCTGCCTCCACGGTATGTATCAACACTTGACTTTACTTGCTCTGTTTCTACCTATATTATTTCTTTTATTTTTCGTTGAAAAAACACATTGAATCTCCTAGAACTTTTTTTGATTGAGAAATATAATTAAAACAAATTGTGACGTATTGCTAAAAAAGAAGAGAATTGTGACGTTTTCTTGTCCTAATTGTGACGTTTAATACTCGAAAAGTTGGGCTTTTCTAGAAAAATATTCACATATTTTCTAGACGATAAAGTTTCAATTTTTTGGAGCGATATGATTAGTAAGTAGTGATGTGATTCATGTGGGATGCATATGATTATCCTCACACTTTAGTTTTTCTCCAACATTAATTAATATAAAATTCGTGGTCTTAATTATTACTTATATATATGTTGTTTTTATTTAAACAGGCGATAAAGAAGGAAAAGCAATGGTTGATATATTGGACATGCGTTTATTTGCTGGCCAACCATATGCTAACTAGAAGAACTTAGTCGAAGCAAAATCAAATTTAAGAGAGCTTTTACGTGTAAATAGAGAGAGTCCACTAGTGCGATTCATTTTTTTCAACCTGAAGAATTAAATTATTTTCAAAAGTGTCTCAAATGATTCTTTGAGGAGAAAAAGAAAACAATCAGAAAATTTGTTCCGAGTAAAAAATTAATTAACTAACTTGAGAAGGGGATCCAGATGCAGTACTGCAAAGCGAATCCAATGTATAAAAGAAACTGTCGATTCATATTATTAAACTAGGGTTTTTTTGGTAATATATGTATTATTAATTATTTCTCAGTGTATATACAAATGTTTAATGCTTGGTTAGGTATGTCCATAGAAAAACAAAAATTAATTGTTTCCAAGAAGATACGTTAATCGATCGAGCAGATGCCGTAAGAAACTTAGATTTTTTTTTTTATCATTAGACAACAACCATCCGACCTAATGTGGAGTCGAACTGCACATCTGACACCTCTGGAATGAACATAAAACTTGTGCAACCACTAGTTCAATTAGTTTTTTTCAAAACTTAAAATTTTAAAACATTAATAAATATATATGATTTTTCACAAATTGTTAAACGATCAATAAAAATATACACTTAAATTATTTATTCGGTTATTCGGTCGCATTCAAATCGTGATTTTGGGTTTTGGTATTTCAGTAATAGCAATGTAGGATCCATTCAATTATTTTATAATTTTATTCTGGTTTGTTTCTATTTTCAATTTAAATTAGTTCGGATAATTAATTGGATATCCAATTTAAAACCACAAAAGTTTGGATTTTGATTGGTTCAGATAATTCATGATTATAGAACAAAAAAAACTTCAAAATCCATTAGAGTCAGATATTTTTTTATCCAAATTATTTACAAGATCTTAAAATATACAAAATACTAGACATACCAAAAAAACTAAAATTTTGAATAATCAACTAAATTAGTTAAATTTTTATGAGTATAACTAATAACTTTTGATATTTTGATGGACAAATGTCTAAAATAGCACTTTTTAAAGTTTTTGTTCCAAAAATAGCATCATTAGTTTAAATTTTCAATAATAGTACAAATTTAAGATTAAAATACATTAAAACTATATTTTAATAGAAAAAAATTAAATCCTAAATTGGAAATAATGAACCCAAATACAATATTGTAAGTTTATGTATAATTTATTTAGAATAAATAAGTATTTTCACATAAATATTTGTGCTATTTTGGGAATTTAATTTTATGATGCTAGATTTGGAAGAAAAACTTTAAAAATGTTATTTTAAGGTATTACTCTATTTTGATTATTTTATTTTTTTATCACTTGAATCACGATAGATAAATCTGATAACCTAACATTTTCGTACAAATATTTAACACATTTATACGAATGAAAGTGGTGTTGAACTACACAAATCTGAGATGAATATAAAGAAAGTTCAATTACTCTTTCCATTTTAACTATTTTAGTTTAAAAATAACTAATATTATTACATTATAATTTATTAAAAAATATCTAATACCATTAAAAAATTCTTACAACATAGCACATTTTACAGAAAAAAGTATTATATTCAAATTTAAACATATTTTACAGAAAAATTTATTATATTCAAATTTAAACATATTTTCTAAATACATCGATTACTTTACAAAAATCTAGTAATTAAAATTACAGAAAATATATCTTCTCACCCTCCTACACACATCACGCCGATTTGCAGACATGGCACAAAGATGAGTATGAATACGAATACAGTGCTAACATATGTGTGCGATATTCATGAATTAACTAATTGATATTATTTTTATTGGACAGTAAAAGAGAAATGCTTAACAGAAGAAAAGAAAGCAGTTCATTAAAAAATCATTAAAAATGAATTAAAACATATTTTATTAGGAAGCATATAATGAATAGATATGGACGGTCCCAACTTTATTCCATGACCATGCTTTAAGACGTCACCGTTTTGACATTAGTCATTGCCCCTCCCTTTACAAATGGCCTTTTTCCTCTCTTTATCATTTCTTTTCTTTTGCCAATATGTTTAATTAGAACAAATGAGTATCTTCGTCGTTTTTTCTTTTACCTTTCCGGATTAGTATATTCCATCGATATTTTAATTTAATAATAACACCAGATATATGAAGATTTCATTATGAAATTCCTAGTAGCTTATTCTTTAAAGAGATCAATTAAATTATAATGCTAGTGATTACATTTGTTCATATCTTAAGTAACAAGGCACTCGATTACATTTTGAATGATGTTTACGCATTATAATTGACAATATGGATTCATTTTGCAACAAAGTTTGGCATCTGATGTCACACTCCAATGTGAAAATAACAGAAATCATTTTACTTTAAAAAATATATAAATGTATAACAAAAATCCACTGTTAGAAATATATACGAGATTACATTATTAGTATGTTACAAGATAATCTTTTTGTCAAGATTTATTAATACTAGATATAATGAAATAAATAAATCACGCTATTGCATTAATAGTTTTGGTTAATTGTTTAAAATGTTAATTGTTTTCAAATTTTTGTTTCAAATATAACATTAATCATTTAAATTTTAAAAAATAGCAGAAATTTAATATTAAAATAATTTAAAATTTATTTATAATAAAAAATTTAAATTCTAAATTAAATTTAAATATTATATTTTAATTTCATATATAATTTATTTAAACTAAATAATTATTTTCATATAATAGTTTATTGTATTTTAAAATTTTTATTTTAGTTTGTGGTATATGATTAAAACTTCTGATATTCAGACCATTGTTATTTTCATATAATAATTTATTATATTTTAAAATTTTATTTGTAGTGTCTGAATTTTGAAAAATAAATTTAAAAAAGTATTATTATTTTAAAATATTATTCAATATTTTTTACTGTAATAATATTATCGTAAAAGAAAAGTAAGAATGTTTGTAGATGCGAACACATGATTGAATGAATTATTCGTGAGGGACAAGTTAAATAATGAGGTCATATTAGTTATATAAAGATGTCAATGAAAGTCCATGTTGGCACATGCATACCTTTGGCTCATATATTCACACATGATATCAATTATCGTATCCTTTTTGTCAACTTTTTATAATGCAAGAATAAAATCTTTAGTATTTTTTTAGTTCATGAATCAATTATATATATATGTAACACAGTATATCCTACGTGAAAACGAAGCTAAAACATTTTCTTCTTTTTATTTATCGGTATCAATATTTTAACAATCCGAAAAATGGCGAAAATTCTCTCCTTTTTTTGGGGGCTCGAGGAATGAGATGAAAATTGTTAACTATCTTTAGTTTTTTATTCAGTTATTCTAAAAGTTAATGATATTTTTTTATGTGGCGGAGTTGCGAATTATCCTAAATTTAGTGGAAGGATGTCAAATGGGTTAGCCCGCGTCTATCGGATTCGACCCGTTGTGATCATTTTTTTAATGACCGCAACGTATTGATTTGTTTTACCTGGTAAATCTAATGGTTTAAATAGGTTGGCCCGTGGACTTCATTTTTTCAAAAAAGAATATATACAAAATCTTCTAAATAGTATATGTTAATATACAAAGTCATTATATAATAATCTAAAAATATTCAGAGAAACAATATTAAAAGAAATTTTAAGATGATTGTTTAAAAGTTAAAGAAAAGTCTCCAAAACTAACATTCAAATTAAAAGTAAAACTTAATTTCCAACTTTCTCATCAACAATCAATTAGAAAAAAGTAATATTTCATCTTCATTTTGCAATTCTTAATCTTGCTCTTCACATATAACATAAATAAAATAAAAGTTAATATAGAACTTGTGATCTTGTAATTATAAAACTAATAAAAAATACTACTTTCAAATCTTCGAAATCCAACGGTGGAATTGAAGAGGTTCTATTTTTTTACTTCTCAATTTCGTTTTATGGTATTACTATCAACTCAATTTATTAGTTTAATAAATATTAAAATTAAATTAAAATTCTATCAGAAATAAAATGTTTGATTTAGGGTTTTTTAACGGGTAGTCCGTTAACCCGCCAGCCTCGACGGATTTGCCTATTTTATCCACGAGTCATCATAAGAAAATCCGTTTAATCCGCGGTTTTTGATTATGTTGTTAAAGTCCGTTTCACTACGATCATTATTGGGCTAGACCCGCGGGTTAAAACCCGTTTTAACATATCTATTAGTAGATTTATGATATGTTTGGTTCTATTTGTATTTTCATTCTTTTATTTGTATATGTTATATAATTAATTGGATATTTGTTAATTTTGGATATTCTATAGTAAAATAATAGTTAAAATTTAAATCATATAAAAATTAATTTTGGAAAACTGGAAAAAAATAATAATATATAATAAGATATCTTGTTCTTAAAATTTAAAATTTTGATTTTCTTTGTTTTAAAAAGATATTAAATTTTAATATTTATTTATTTGTAAATAACAAATATTCAAATTTTTTGGATCTATTGTAAACAGATAACATATAAAAATAGTTTTTGATACTAATATATATCTGTAAAAAATAAAATTTGGAACATATGATTCTTTATTTTTTTATCTAAACTATAACGGATTGATCCAATAATCTGAAAATTTTATAAAATCTAACATTCTAAAAGTAGAATCAAATTCTGTATTTCATGTCCTCTCCAAACCACATCTCTAATATATTATTTGAGAAACTTTTTAACAAACTAACCTTACTCTAACGTGTTAATAACAAAAATGTCAGATGACGTGTCAACACCACAGCGAATTTTATTTTAAATATATAAAAGGTTTAAGTTGCTAAAATAATTACAATGCATGTTACTGATATTAATTTGGTTAGAAAATAGATCTATATATTTAATTCAACTAATCAAAAAATACTATTATATTTTCAAAAACAATAATTTTTATTTCTTTAATTTTTTATATGTTAATTTATAAATATAAATAGATTTAAGTTACTACCGTAATCTCTAATATATTATTTGAGAAATTTTTTAAGAAAATAACTTTAATCTGACATGTTATTAACAGAAATAAATATATAAATAAACTTAACTTATTAGAATAATTACAATATATGTCATTGTTGTTAATTTAGTTAGACAATTAATATATTTTATTAAACTAACCAAAAAATACTATTAAATTCATAAAAAATAATTATTTTTATTTTCTTAATTTATATATACAAAATTTAATGTTAAAAGTAATTTTAAATAAAAATTAAAATTATAGAAATATGTAATTTATATTACTAATAAAATATAATTTACAAATATTTTTCTCCACGCATAACGTGGATATAAATCTAGTTTAGTTTTATAATAAGTGATTAATATATTTATAGTAGGAGAAAAATGGTTTAATATTAAACCACTCGTAGGGACCAAAATAAAATGTTGAACGTTATATACAATTAAAACTTAAATTTTGTATTATTTTAGAATATTTAATTTAGTCTATAAAAATGAATTAGATATGTTACAGAATAAAATGGGTTGCAATGGGCTTGGCTGTGTAAATATGAAAGAACAGAGCCCGAACGTTAAAGGATTGAAATCACAAAAACAAAAAACAGAGTGAAGCCTTCTTCTAGTACTTTCCAGTTTCCACAAGACTCTTTGTGTACGCTTATATATATATATACACATAATTCTGCGCAAGTCTCTTCTTTGTTGCGTTTCGCGTGAAAAGACCTGCTTTGAAATTATCCATGGCGGAAGAACTCAGACTTGATTTGGAAGAACTCAAGCATCTCCAGAGCATCGCAAAGAGACCTCGTGTTCTCAGTCTCATCAATTCCGAGATTTGCAAGTTGGAAAAGGTAACAAATCCCTTTTTATTTCTTCGCCGTTATCGTTTCCTTCAATGGTTAGGTTATCTGTTTTCGGAGAAGAGCATATACCTGAAATGGGGTAGAACTTAGATTTTCTGTTAAGTTCCGAGAAGAACAAAATCATTTCCTGTGTCTCTGGGTCTGTGTCTCATTTCTCGAATTAGCTTTCTGTGAATTGAGTTAGAAATTCTCGAGTAGATTGTGTTTTTATTTCTAATTAAGAAAGGAAAAAAGGATCACAGTGAAACAGATTTTGAGTTCTGTTAGCGAAATGATCATATGGGTTAGAGTTAGAAACGCTTAGTTTGATTGCTGATTAGATTAAACCTTCATTTATGTAGCTGAAAGAGTCTGCAAGTGGCTCAAGTGCAAAGCCAGATGTCGCAGTTGCAGTTCCTGTGCCGGTTTCTTCTTCGGTTAAGCCAGTTTCTCCGGCAGTGAACTATGTAACTCTCGGAACCTTCAGCTGGGGATCAAGACAATGAAAAAGTGAAGGTAAAAGAATCGGAAATTTCCAATATCAAGACTCAATAAATTAGTACCACTGCCACAATAAGGATGGTTTTGTAGCAATCATGTTTTTGTCTGGTTTTGTAATGAAGTTTTCTTCTTGCTGCGTTGGTTCTTCCAGATGTACATATCTTTGGAAGGTGTTGATGAAGATAAGGTTCAAGCTGAGTTCAAGCCAATGTCTTTGGACATCAAAATCCATGATGTCCAAGGGAAGAATTACCGATGTACAATCCCGAAGTTGCATAAAGAGATTGTGCCAGAGAAATGTAAAGTGCTTGTAAAGCCTAAACGGATTGTTATCACAATTTTCAAGACTTCGAGAGGAAACTGGCTTGACATACACCACAAAGAAGATAAGGTAGAACTCAAAGAATAACACATCGTAACGCCAATATGAAAGAAACTAAAGAAAATGTTTATTTGGTTGTTCAGATTAAGCCTAGCTTTGAGAAAGAGAAAGACCCCATGGCTGGAATTATGGACTTAATGAA
The DNA here is from genome assembly GCA_018901945.1 of Pugionium dolabratum. Classification (NCBI taxonomy): domain Eukaryota; kingdom Viridiplantae; phylum Streptophyta; class Magnoliopsida; order Brassicales; family Brassicaceae; genus Pugionium; species Pugionium dolabratum. Next base: position 901,508 of record JAEVFF010000049.1, read on the forward strand.
GGTAAGCATCTCTTTTAATATCTTGAAGCTAAGAAACATATATGTGCATATTCTCATGGGTTTGTTTTTCTTCTGTTGAAATATTCTTAAGAATATGTACGAAGAAGGAGATGAAGAAATGAAGAAAACAATAGCCAAAGCATGGACAGATGCTAGGTCAGGCAAAACTGCAGATCCATTAAAAGGACTGTGAAGGTTGTGTCGGAGAACGTGTGGTTTTATCTTCTAGTGGCCGTAGTTTTGGAAGAGCTTGTCAAAATCTAAACACTCAATTTTTGAGTCTTAGTAGTTGTGTTTTGGATTTCAGTTGTTTTATAAATCATTTGAATCTCGTTTCTACATATTCAAGTAACTAGGAGCTTTCTATTTTCGAAATTGAGTCCATTTGTCTTTTGAATGATGAGAGAATATAGACTCATGCGAATGATTACTCCTGAATTTCATGATTTTGGAAATGTCGGTTTTTTCTTGAACCTTCAAAGCTGTTATTGACTGATATGCAAAACCATCCACGAATCCACATATTTTGGCCAAATACGTAGTGAAATGGGCTAAACATGACCCACCAGGTCACTTGAATGCACTTTGACACATTACATGACCCACCAGGCCACTTGAATGTACTTTGACACATCTGTATTTATGATTGGTTATTTTCGTTTTTTACGTGAAAGACGTGGTTACCTGTAAATTGTAAGTTTGATGCTAAAACAATTGGTCAATTCCATATTTAAAAAAATGAAAAAGACAATAAAAACATCCGTTAGAAAAACGATTCACATAGATGTAAAGGGCAAAAAAAGAATGGTAATCAACAAATCAAGAAACAAGTGAAGAACTATAACAATAACAAATGAAGCCAAAATGTGAAATCTAGCAACAACAATCAAAATGGTAAATAATTAACTCTTCGATTCTAAACAGAGAGCTATGAATCTGTGTATCCCAAAGAAGGTGGTCGAATCGGTTTAGGACTTTCAACATCATTAACCGAACTCTGCTGCACCAAAACCGGAAAAACATCCGTGGAAACCGAAAGCCGAGAAGACGGCGAAGTAGGGGATGAAGGAGAAGGACAGATCGATGGCAATTCAGAAGCCGAATACGAAGCCATAGAGAGAGTTCTAGTGATTGAAGGGTTCACTTCAGCGACTTCTTCGATACCTTCATCTATATAAACAACATCTTGCATTGTTAATTGATGATATTCGACGATTTCTCTCAAGAATCTGTTTTCTCTAGCGTAAATAGAGTTTTCGTGAGCTAATCTCGCTTTCTCAGCCAACAATGTCTCAAGCTGTAGCCTGATTAAGTCATCATCTGCTGGATTGTTGTTACCTTTTTCCCGGTTATCTCTTAACCGTTTGTTTTCTTCTTCCAATTGAGCGCATCGTTCTTTAGCGAATGCTAAATCGGCTTTAACCGTTTTCAATTCACGGAGGAGGAGCTTGGCTTTGGCTGCTGTAGCCATGGCTACATCACGGGAAGCTTTGAGTTGAGATTCGTGTGGTTTCGGTTGCGTTAATGGTTGCCATGGACTGTTTGATCCAGATGACTGATTGTTACTATACTCCGACGAATCGATTAGATCGGATCCTTTTCTCCTGATCTGAGAAGCTACGATCGTACGACCTTCTTCGAATGCTTTCTCGAAACTGTCTCCGATCTGATTCAGAGACGTCGTGATTTTGTCTATGCTTTTGCGTATCGTTGGATTATTCGAGGATTCGGGAACGACAACGTTTTGTTGTTCTTCTTCGTCCTCGAGTATTGATTTCGCTTTCTGAGCTAGAATTCCCCAGAATCCACGACTCTCGTTCTTCGACGTATCATCGTAAGCCGTGAATCCTCGCGCCTGAGATTGATGGATTTAGGATTTCTCTTTGCAGGCGAAGTAATTTCATGGAAAGAGAGGAAAGGATAGAGAAAGACCTGGGAATTGGAATCGGAGTTAAGAGCAGAGGAAGCTCGGATTGCTTGAGCGGCAAGAGAGGAATGAGAAGCGAAAGATTGAGAAGATCTGAAGGATCCGCCATTGGAGTGACCTTTGAGATCACCGTGATCGTGATCAGGTTGTTGATTATAGATATCTTCCTTGAATGTGGAAGCTCTCGTGATCCCTTGTCTTCTACGATACGCCATTTTTGTTCTTCTTCCTTTGTTTGATTCTTACTTCTCAGTTTTTCTTATTTTGTTATTAAGAAAGTTTGTGTATCACAATTACAACCTTTGATCCTCTGGCTTTACGTAATTCACGTTCTATATATTTTAATTAATCAGAAAAAGAAAAGCACCATAAAACATATGCATGTAATGGGCTTAATACTGTGCTATAATGACTATGGGCTTATTAATGTGCTATAATGATATGGGCTTATTAATGTGCTATAATGATATGGGCTTATTAATGTGCTATAATGATATGGGCTTATTAATGTGCTATAATGATATGGGCTTATTAATGTGCTATAATGATATGGGCTTATTAATGTGCTATAATGACTATGGGCTTATTAATGTGCCATAATAACTATGGGCTTATTAATGTGCTATTAATGACTATGGGCTTATTAATATGCTATAATGACTATGGGCTTATTAATGTGCCATAATAACTATGGGCCACTGGCTCACGAAGGACCTCTATTCAGAAGTGCTTAAAATCACATTCTAACTATTATCACCAAGTCTCTCGATCCTTTCCGAAAATTAGAAGATGCAAGGCTAAATATATATATAATTCAAAAAACTAAAATATAAATTTATTATTTTTTAAAATATACAGCTATTTATTTCATACTTTTGATTAGTATTTTATGTTAAATATTAAAAAATGGATATATATATATATATTCAAAGTTTGAATATCCGTAAATAACATATATTTTTTTTCCAACTAAATAACATATTTAGGCACATATTTGGTGACTTCATATCCAAGTATCATGAAAATTTTAAATTCTACTACACAATCTATTTATATATTATTAGGTTTTTATCTCTGCGACAACACAACTGAATAATATCAAAAATATATATAATTAATTGATAATATAGCAAAAATACACATATGAAATTTGGGAAAAAAATATGCATAGCCAAAACATTTTTTTTCAATTTATTACCGTATATATTTTCAATTTTAAAGTTTTATTTAAGTTTTAATGAATTTATATTTGTTTTAAATAATTGATTTGGTTTGACAAATTTTTATGAATAAGTTGTATTTTTTCAATCTTGATTATTACTTTTACATGTCGATGGAATCGTTAATATTTTAATCAACATCCAATTATTTAAAACTTAATATTCAAAGACTTTATTTTTACAAAAAAATAACAAAAAAACATATAAAATTAATGGTTAAAAAAGTGTATGATATAGAAATATAGAAATCTATATTTTTAATATATAATCGTACCAAATATAGTTTATTGAGCAATTGACTAAAATAACATTTTTTAAGTTTTTATTCCAAATATACTAGTAATTATTTAAATTTTCAAAAATAACACACATTTAATAATAAATAATTAAAAACTTAGTTCAAATGAAAAAAATTAAACCATAAATTAGAAAAATAGAACCTAAATATTATGTTTTAATTTTATATATAATTTATTTAAAGGAAATAATTATTTTTACATAATAATTTGTGCTATTTTTGAAATTTTAGTTTTATCGTGCTAAATTTGGAAAATAAAGTTAAAATATTGCTATTTTAGGGTATTATTCTAGTTTATTTTATTATTTTGATTCTAAAATATAAATATAATCATATTACAAATTTAAATATATAATTTTAGTAGTTTTAAATACATAAAACACAAATAAAACTTATTTTTATATAATAAATATATAATATAATACATATTACATGTTAATCAAATATAATAATGATATAATTTTATAATATGTGATATATGTAAACCATGAATATATTATTTAGTCTATTTATATATGATGAAGTTTTTGTCTCTGCATAAATATAAATGTTATTTATTCAACACAACTGAATAATATCGAAAATTATATATCATTAATTGATAATATAACAAAAATATACATACAAAATTTAGAGAAAAAAAATATGCATAGCCGAAACATTGTTTTCAATTATAAAAGCGCTTGTAAATTTCTAAATTCTAATATACAATTACATATTTCTTATTTTTTAAATCACCTTAAATCATAATATTTTGAATTTTTTATGTGTTGTAATATAGTACAAAATAAAAATATATAGTAAATGCATTTCCTCTATGAAACAGAAAGGGGCAAACTCAACATAGTTGGAACAGAGAGGACAAATATTTTTCAAGAAAGCAAATGAAATGATACAAAAAAGTATAGAAAACGGATGTTTTCCCCTAATAAAGTATAGTAAAAATGTAGTTCTAATTATACATCTATTATTGAAATTATTATATGATATTTGAAATCCTAGAATACCGAAATATGTAATAATTATTTTTTTATTTTAAATGAATGTCTAATGATTTTGTATATAAATATGCTTTATACATAAATAATTAAAAACAACAAAAAATTTTTCTCACTCAAAAAAATTTATGTACATTTTTGGAAAATTTTATATTTGATTAAGTTTTCTATTTTGTATTAAGATTTTATAGTATTTTAATTTAACTATACAATTAATCTTTTTTTTATCAAAATATTTTTTAAACATCGGTATATTTAAAATATTTAAAAGTAAGACGGTACGATATAATTATATAAATAATTAATCTTAACAACAAAATATTTTATGAAGCTATAATGTATGTAGGCATCACGAAATAGATGTTTTCAATGTTAACATTAAATTAAATATCATTAAGTGTAATAAAATATAATAAATAATAAAATCTGTTAAAAAAAAGTACAATTGTGTCATTTAAGTATAATTTTGATTTTGTTTTAATTGTAATTTAGAGTCAGATATTAATAAGATATATTAGGTACGTTCTAATGATCAAATTATAACAGTTGATATATTATGATGATCAAATTTCAATTCATAGCTTGTAATTACTCTATTAATTTAATAGACATTGTGTATTATTTACTTCAAACATTACAACTTCTATTATTATGAAAAAAAATATTAAAAATTGCATAGTTGTAATTATTATGATAATTTATACTTTTATATGTATCAGAAAAGTTAATATTTTTTAAATATTATGTCACAATAAAAGTATTTAAACTGGATTTTAATTATTATATTAAGGATATTGAACAATAAGGTCTGACAAAGCAAAGTCGTGATGCAGTTTCTATGAAAAACAATTGTGCTACTGCATGTCTGATAGCTTTCCGTATCCTATTTGATGGCTAATATAAAATATTAAATATGTATGAATAAAAATTTGTAGAAAGAAAACATTTATTCCAGAAACTTCTTCTAATTAGTATATCTCCACCACATTTGCTATAATCATCATTCAACTTTTGTTTCGCTCATTCAGCACCATTTATAAAATTTGTTCCATATTAATTACACTTATTCAACCTTTGTTCCCAAATTTGTTTTTTTCTGACATCATTAAGACTTAAAAACTAAAATATCTGTCAAAATATGTAATCTTATTTTTCTAGGTTTTTTAATAAAAAGGTCGAATGGTTAAAGGCCTTTTTAAAACCTGATGAGGTAAATACTACTAATACATTTTAAATTAATTATAGAGTTATGACTTACAATGGGTTAGAAAATCAAGAAATGACTTTGGAACCCACAAAGATTGATTTTAGAAAAGTCTTAACCCAAAAGTTCACAACTTTTAATACAACGAATGTCAAAAAGGTTTCGAGAAAAGAGAAAAACATTAGGCAGGAATGTCAAAAAGCTTCGATCTTCCCTTTCCCATGTGTTTCGAAGAAAAACTTGTAGTGGTTATTAGAGATAAAACTGGCCACTTTATATTTTTGTAGTTTTGAATTAGCGTGAACTTTTCCGATAATCATGTTTAAGTGTAAAATTTAAAAAAACTAACACCTATACGCAATATAAAAATAATTAGCCATTTATGCATTTTCAAAAAGTTATTAGTATTTATTAGTATATTGATGGGAATAAATTAATATGTGTGATGAAATAAGAATACATTTATTTGAGATGGATAGTTTGTTTTTGAAAGTAGAAAGAAAAAAAAGAGAATAAAACGAGAATTTTTTTTGAAAGTCACAATTCATATATACTAAGGGATGCTTATAATAAATTAGGATAATTATAGGAAAATTCTCCAAAATATTATTATATTTTTAAGTTTTAATGTGTTTTAATGTTAAATCTGTATTAATATTAAAATTTTAAAGTAATGATATTAATTTAGGCAATTGAATAAAATAACAGTATTTAAAGTTTTGGTTCCAAATATAATACTAATTATTTAATTTTTTTTAAAATAGTATAAATTTAATAATAAAATAATTAAAAAATTTCTAATAAAAAACATTAAATCATAAATTGAAAAGATTGAGATTAAACATTATATTTTAATTATATATATAATTTATTTAAAATAAATAATTATTTTTAAATAATAATTTGTGTTATTTTGAAATTTTATTTTTAATGTGATAAATTTAGAAAATAAACATATAATGGCTATATTTTAGAATATTACTCTATGAAATTTGGAATAAAAATTTTGAAAAGTATTATTATATATCCAGTTATAAATCTAGTTAAATCGGTATAAATAATTCTAAAATCAATACAAATTAGCAAAAAAAACACCAATTGATGACCTGGCATCCAACAATAACAAAACATTTATAACACGTTCTTTCGTGTAGTTTCAAACATTAGCGAAACTGTCCTTTTTCTATATCGTGTAGTTCATGAACTTAGTTAGATTGTGTCGTACATGTAAAGATATCCTTTTTTTAAAGTACATTCATAAAATTCATCATGAGTTTTCATCATCATAAATTCTTTCCTATTCTATAAATCATTTTAGCAGTTGAAATGTTTATTGTAGATTTCTAATTTTAATTTATTTATTAGTAAAACAAAAAACAACTTTAATTTAAATGGTCATTATCGAGCAATATATACAAGCTTGATGTTAAACAACATGTCACATCAGTTGTGCAGTGACAATCACACTTAAAATATATAAACATATTCGTACATATTTATATAAGGAATGTCTAGTTATTTTATATATTGAATGAAGACATTCAAAATCTATTAGACAGAAGGACCCAACATGAGCTGGCTTTGGACCCATGAATGCACTAAAAAAGCTGCACTCAATCACATCTTGCCCTTTTCCATTTAATGAAACGATTTTGATATGGAATATTTGGGTAAACAACAATTTTAAAGAAGTGAGAATTTACCTACCCTATCTATTTTTTTCTTTTAGACTTCACCATTTGTAATTACGATGATTACCAATGCTTTCAAGTCCAAATCATGGTTCCTTAACCACCATACGAAATTTACCTAGATAACGATTACCTAAACAACAATTTACCTACACTATCTTTCAAATCGTGATTAAAGAATCATGATTAAAGTAATTTTCCAAGACCAAAACCCAACTAAACCCAATCCAGATTGATCCAAAACATGTGTTTGAAATCAATTTGGGGAAAATCATTTTAGGACTTTGCCGAGAGGGATAGAGTGTGGAATCGAGTTAGGCACCGGACTACGAGCACAGTAGATTACATGAAGAGTTGTTCTTATGTTTTTTGAGTTCCGAGATGAGCAATTTTCCTTTCGCATCAAATCGATGTACTTCGAGTTCGAGGCCAACACACATAAGTGTTATTAGAAGATGTGGTATGGAGTGAACGTTAAAACATTTATATAGAAGACATAGAAGAATTCATATAGGAATTTGAAAAGAGGGAAATATTGAAATTGATAAAGGAGATGAAGCAGAAGATTCAAGGAGAAGAGAGAGGCAGAGCTTGTGGCGACAAGGCGAATATTGGAAGACTGATTAGTCTTGTTTGTTTGTTTATCGTTACCGATTACGGTTGTGTCTATGGTTAATAATGCATTTGCTACTTTGATATATGTTGTTCGTTTATATGTTGTCACTGGTTACAATTGCGATTGATAACAGATTTTTAGTCGTACCGATGTTTTAATTAACGTTAAAAAAATTTGTGAACTAAGACGAAACGTCTGACCGTTGCGATTAACCGTGAATATTTACGTTAGATAAACGAACAAAAATTTACTACATTTGTAATTACAATGAGCTACGACTTACAAAATCAATTGTTTGGTTTTGGATTAAACTTTGTGTTTTGGATTGTGTGTTGTAGATTTCTTAGTGAATTATGATTTGTTGTTGTTATGCGACTTGGTTATGTGACTTGATATGTTCGTGTGTTTTTTTGAATTTTTTGTTTGAAGTGCCATGACATTTCTATAAACGTTCTAGAAAAAAATATACAATAGTTAAAAGCCATGAATACAACAACAAAACACTCATATGATCACACTATTTATCAAGTTTTTTACCAAAAAACCTACATAAAATTATGTTTAATAAAATTGTTCTTTTTATGTCTTGTGTTCTCAATACTTACAAATTCATGTCATTTCCCGATATATGATTTCTCGACATAAATTATTCGTTACAAAAATATGACATAATATTATTTGTTTTTATTATGACCTTTTGTTTTAAAAGAGTGTATGAAAACATAGCATATGGTTTATGTAAAGAAACTCACAATTCTTTCAAAGTATTTACAACTCTTTCTGATTATGTAACTTTGTAATTTGGTTTATTCTTCTGCTTATCATTTTTTGGTATTCGAACTATTCTCTTTTCACGTATCCACATCCAAATATCCAGAATTAAACTTTAAATATATCCAAACACTTAAAATATAATTTTTGTAATTGAAGTATTCTCCTCTTTGTATTAATAATTTTCATGGATGCACATCCAAAACACTTCAAAATATCCAGTTTTGTGAACATATATAGTTGGCAAAAGGAAGTGCAATAGCTACCTATCTTGGCTCTATTAGCACAATCTCGACCCCATCAATCTCACCATTGAATTGGACACAATATATAGTAAGAGTATTAATTAAATTACAATGTTACTAATTTATAATCTTGAGTATGTGAGTTTCGCGGATTCTATCAAATTAAAAAGAGTAATAAAAAAATACATTACCTGAAAGTCTGACAACAGACGACCAAAAATGTTTTCATACTATATTACTGCTCCAATAAAATTATTTAAAAATGATCCTATAGTAGTCTGCAATATTAAAATGTATCTCTATTGAAGAGTTTCCAGACTTGTTAAACAAAACTTCGAAAAAAGTAAACTATAATTTATAAATAAGTTAAGATATATTTTGACATGTATCATGTAATGACATGACTGTACTTTAAATAAATAAATAAATTAAGATCTATTTTGGTGTAATAAAGAAACAAGTGTATTTTTATTATTTTTGTCATCTAGAAACAAGTGAAATTAAAATGGGTATTGGTGCCTAAATAACCAACGACATTACGACAGGAACTGTACAGTTCTGTTCCGTTTCGTACAATTCTAAAAGCTGTAAGAAGCCGAGCATCTGTCTCTCCTTTTTCTTTGTGGTCACCACTCAACCACTTAATTTTTTTCCTTTTTCAAATCAATTCCCAATAGTCTTTCTAAATCTTTATAAAAACTTCGAAAAATTCAACTAAGATCATTTCCAATCTAAAGTATTTTACGGAATCTCTCAAATTAAAAAGGGTTTTACTTCCGTCTACTACACAAACTTATGTGACTAAACTTATTTTCACCCGTACTTTTTAGATCTTCTTTTAACTACATAAACTGTATTTTTCTTTTATAAATTACATAAACTTCATAAATTCTTTTAATTGTAAAAATTCTATTAATGTTTATGCGTTAAATAGCTACTAAATCTAGTTCTAATTCGAAAATCTGGTTTTAACTTGGTTTTATTTTGAAACTAAAACTAGGTTTTCGAAGTAAAACAAGGTTTAATAACAATTTAACATGTAAAAATTAACGAAATTTTTGTAATTGGAATAATTTATGAAGTTGATGTAGTTTACGAAAAAAAAATGCAGTTTATGTAACTTATAAAAGATCCAAAAAATACGGATAGAAATAGGTTTATTTGCATAAATTCGTATAGTTATCAGAAGTAAATCCAATTAAAAATAGAAAAATAAATAGATTATAGGGAGCAAATGAGATATGTTTGTCAATCGAGAAATGCATGATTCAATTTTTAAAAACTTCAAATTTAATTATATAACAAAATTATATTAAAATATTAATATTGTATTGGTGAAATATTTGATTTTGTAGTATCTTATCAGTGTGATGGTTTTGATATGTTCATGCTCATGTCATCGTCACCCTCGAGTTTAATTTAAAATTAATGTCGGCATTTCTTTGTGTCTAGAATCTCTAAATAAAGACTTATAAAAGGAAATATTAGCATTTTTAATCGAATATAATATATGTAGTATTTAGTATAGGACTTGATTGGTAATTTTGCACTTCTCGATACAATTTTACCAACCAGTCAACAGTGACGGTAAAAAACAGTTTTGTATCATTGTTTTTATTGTCATTGGTGCAGAAAAGATAGAAAAAATATATTAGGAGTTAAAATGGAAGTTTAGGTATGCCGAGTTATAAAAAAGAATTAAAATGGAAAATAGAAAAAAAACGAATCAAATGTTTAATGATTAATAAATCGTAAAGAGAAAAGTAAACACTAATTGTTATTTCCAAGAAAGGCAAACAGAAAAAAAAGAAGACGAGAGAATACAAAAGGTACGTTTGGTTGGGCCAAACTCTAAGCAAAGCCTAATGCTTTTGTGCCTAACGAAACAACATACCCAAAAAAAAAAAAACCAAATCCAAAACATTATCCATTTTCTTTTTTATAACTACGACTTTTTTTTAACATTCAAACGATGATAACAATCACCATGACTAGTCTCATACAATAGATCTATGAGTAAGAAGAGGTTGTTTCTCAAAGAGACCAAGTCTATAATCACCAAGCTTAGATTTGTAAGCAGAAGATTTGTATTGAGACCAAGTGAACTCTTTGTAAAGCCAATCTTCTTGCTTAGGGACAAGACATGTCAATGGTGCGATCTTCTCACTCAATTGTGGTCCTCCGAAATATATCATTGAGACTCTTGATCTCCTTGTATCGGCTAAGACCCTGTGTTTAACACTCTTGAACCTCCCGTTAGTCATAACCTGCAACCACCTAGTATTGTTAATGTAACTGTCTTATGTGGCCAATTAGAGACTTTGAAAATATTGTATTAGTCAAAATTAGGATAAAGGAATACAAGGTTATCATGTAAATAGTAATTGGTCACGTGAGGTTCAGTGTCTAGATAGATTTTCTAGACATACACCCAAAGAAAAAGGAACTCCAAACCAAATCACCAACTTTATATATTTTTTTTTTAAAAACTATTTTCTGTAAAAAAGGAGAAGACATGAAAAGAAATCCCATGTGAGAATTTTTGTCTAGCCTCCACATCGATCTTAATCACACCCTTGATATCTCAATTTAGCAAAAAAATAATCATCATAAATTACATTAAAAAAACAATTTCTTAATTTAGTAAAAAAATATTTATTAAGATAAAATGAAAAATATATTTTTCTTTGTTTTAAAGGTAGTTTGTCTCAAACACAATCTTCAAATCTTAAAAACATAAAGATTATAAAATCCATTATAATTTTTTTATTTTTATATAAAATTAAAAGAGGAAAAAGGGACCTGAAGAGCATCTCCAACATTAATGAAGAAAGAAGATTGATCAGGAGGGACAGCGACCCAACTTCCATCTTTGACACAGATTTGAAGACCAGCTGTGTTATTCGACCTTAGAACTGAGATTATCTGTGGGTCTGTATGTTCCCCAAATCCTACTTTCACCATCTTCTCCGCCTCTTCCTCCGCCGCCGGATAATGGTTCAGTCTCAGGCACGAGTCACTCTTCTCATCTCTCACCATCTTACTCAGAGTGTCCCTTGGCTCTATCCCTAATCCTTCAGCCACCATCTCCAACACCTTGCACGACACTTCCTTCAGCTCCTTCATGTATTCCTCCACCGCCTCTCTGTTTTTTTTTAACTCACAAAAGGTTAGATTGAGAAACAGAGTACCAAAAAGAAAACAGGGAATTCCAGTGTGAGAAACAGAGTAAATGATAGGGTTTAATTGAAACTTCTTAGTGATGCACTGATTGTCACTTTCTCACTCGGTTTTAAAACATTGAATTTGGTTTAAAAACGAAAAAGGAGATGATTGCTCTGTTTCTTGAAATGTATAAAGAAAAAAAGCAGTAACGTAATGTCTTTGAAAAAGTTAGATTTTCTTTGATAGCATGAAGAAAACAAGTGATGTTGATTATTTTACCGGAAAATTTGTGGGGTTTGACGGAAAACGGCGGAGGTTTTGGGAGATGGGTGCTGCGGGTTAGCATTGAGGAGGATATACTCAATCCACCCGACGTCACCGTTTGGTCCAATCCGTTTACTACCATAACCGTACGGTTCAGGCGGACCAGCCCGGTTTTTAAGAGACTGAGGCAAGGCGAAGAAGCCAATAGTCTCTTGTTCTAACCGGGTCATGAGTTCAGGTTGGACTCCATGGTTTACAACCTTGAAGAACCCAAACTCCTCACAAGCTTTAACGATTAGAGTTAGCGCTTCCGGGTCGGTTAGGTCGACGACGGGGATTGTTTGGGAAGTGAGAACCGGAATCGGTTTGTAAGTTGGGATTACGGAGATTTCGTTATCTAAAGTCACTGGCTTAGACAAAACCACCATGTTTGGTTTTTGTTGTTTGACACTTAATTTTTTTTTGTGTGTAAATTTATTGAAATCTTAAGGAAAAAATAAGGTTGTTGAAGAGGAAGGAGAAAAAGAAGTTATGATTTTAGGAACTATCGAGGAAGCAAATTTGCTTGAATTTATAGGGAGTGGCTTGTGGGGGACGGAGAAAAGGCTTATTTATTTATTTATATATAATATAAGAAATTTATATCCATGATGAATTTTTATATATAAAAAAATACTGCATATTTATGTGATTATTTTAATCATTAAAATAAAATAAAAAATTGAATGTCCAGTCTATTCTTCTATCCCCGCACACATGGAAATACAGCGTGGAATTTTTGTTTTATTTTCTAATTTGGGTTTATGAAATCGAAGTTGTCATAGTGAGAAAATGGTATTCGTCTCGTATGGTCCTGTTTTATGTTTTTTTTTGTTTTTTATTTTATTTTTGCGTTTCCATTTTACTTTGACTAATCACGCGTATGGATTGTTGACAAATAAAGAACAGAATCACGGGTCGTAGTTTTTTTCTTAATTAATTATTCACGATATAAAGATATAGTATATAAAGTCATGATTTATGTAAGAAAAAGTTGTAGCTTTTTTTATGGAAGAAGATGCCCTTTTAGTAAAGATTAATTCTCTCAGAGCAAACAATGTAAAATTTTTTTTGCAATTGTATAAAATAGCATTTTTTTAAAGTTTTTGTTTCAAAAATAACATCATTATTTTAAATTTTTAATAATAGCACAAATGTAATATTAAAATACATTAAAACTATATTTTAATAAAAAAATTAAACCCTAAGTTAAAAAAATGAACCTAAATATAATAATTTAAGTTTATGTATAATTTATTTAGAGTAAATAAGTATTTTTATATAATTATTTGTGTTATTTTTGGAAATTTAATTTTAAGATAGTAAAATTTTTAAAATGTGCTATTTTAATGTATTACTCAATCTTTTTCATATTAGTTCTATAGTTTCCAGTTTTATGATTAGGTGAATTTGTGAGTAACCATGTTAGAGAACAAAATTTAAGAATATAATACATGTACACAGATATGTAAGGTGAGTAACCATTGGTGTACTCTTTTGGTACATAAATTGACCATTTTTCTCATTTTTTTCTTGCAATGGGCATTTTCTCTTTTCTGTATAGAGAAAACCATACACTCCCATCATTAGTTTTTTTGTTTATATTATTGTTGCAGAAATTTATTCAATTTCACAATTCCGTTAAATAAAATTAGAGATTTTTAAATTCTTTTATTGCATCCAACATATTTTAAATTTTTAAAAGTTAATACGATTTTTTTAAATCCTGATATATGATTTTATATAAAAGGTTTTTCGTTCTATATAGAATAAAAAACTCTCAAATTATATATACAATAAAATACTATTATTTTTTATGTAGTATTTCTTTCTAAACTGCAAAAATGCAACATTTTCGAGTTTTCGGATTAATATAGAATTTAAAACTTACTTTTGGGTTTAATATATCAAATAAGTAGATATTGTTCTATTATAACAGAATATTTTCTAACGTATAATTAGTTTGAGATGAATACAGTTGGAAATTAGGCGGTGAATGAGATTCAAACGAATAGAAAACACACTTGCATCTGGTCAATCTTCATTACTTTGTTTTTTTTGGTAAAGGTCAAACTTCATTACAACATTGTCATTTGTTTATAATTTATTGTACCGCAAACATCATTTAATTTATTGATGTTTTAATAAAATACTAACATTTTACAGACAAATGCTAATTAACATTATAAAGTCGAAAGGTACAAAGAGGTAAAACAAAGGGAAGTCGACACATTTTGGGTGGCAAGTCTTGACGACCAAGGCTTCTCTCGTAGGTACTATGGTAATTAACTTTGTTTATTCTATATTTTCTCATTTAATAAACATTTTCTCTTTTCAATAATGTCAAAATGCATGCAAATCTTATTGTAGATGTGGTAATTACTAATACTGGAAGCATTCAAATTTGAAATTATACACATTGTCAGGATCGGCCAGCTGGTTTTAGACGCTAAATAATAAAACAATTTTGGAGTATCATAATTAATTAATTTTTTTTTTATAAGTAGTGGTTATAATTGTTATGCAATTTTTACAAATGTGAGGTTCATACTTCTATAATTTTTTTTTATATATTTTTTTAAAATGCAAAAGAAAAAATTATAGGATGAAAAGGTATTAATTTTTTATGTGTTTTACGCATTAAATAATATTGATCCTGCACATTACGAATTCTAGTTTAAGTTATAGAGAGATTTTTGGATATATATATATTGCCAATTATATATATTGCCATTTCTGATATATGATGTTATCTTCATTGCTTCCAAAAGTAAATTCAAGTGGTAAATAACACAACGTAACTAGGAGTATAGTGATTAATGTCATTAACTCATGTGTTATCTATAGTTTTATTTGTTTGGTTGTTGAATGTGATTATGGCTGCGATTGTGTTAACACTACTGTTGTAGTTATGACATGTGTTGTTCGTTTGTTTATCGTCAATAGTTGTGTTTACGGTTGATTGCATATTTTTAATCGTATCATTGTTTCAATCAACAGTAGAAAAAATTACAATGCAAAACGTAACGTTTGACCGTTGCGCTTGAGCACAGACAATTGCGACAGATAAAAGAACAATAATCTGCAGTATCTATAATCGCAACTTCATGTGACTCACAAACGAACATAACCTATATTTCGATTTGATGCGATCGTACCTTTTTATAAAAGTTTTCAAATGATAGATACCATTTGGTAATATTCGAAATCATGGTTCAGAAATCCAAATTACCTAACAACAAACCGATTAAAATTGTATCTAATTTCTTTACTTCGTTATTCTCATATAATATTCAAATGTAAGGATAGGAATTTTCGAAAGTTGATTTGATTCGGAATATTTATTTGTTCAGTTTTTAAAAGATAATTTAAGAATTTAAGAATCCGTTTCTGACTCCTACATATATATATATATATATATATATATGTAAAAACCAGTATATTTAATACTCAGTAATATATAACCATAGACTTTAGCTTTTAGGCACAATTACCCATTTTTGTACAGAAATCTAAGATCCTGAGAATTTGGATAGAGATTGCAAAACGATAAGAGTAAAAATATGTCTCTTTACCTTTTAAAATTGTTATTTTTCTAAAAAATGTAAACAATAATTGACAAAAACTAACAGTAGAAGAGACCTCTATGGATGAAAAATGATTGCATCTCTTATTCTCTAGTTGAAACCGACCATTTACTCTTCACCACTTCATGTTTTAAGTGAATTGTAAAAAACAAAAATTAAAAAGATAAATATCCAATCTACGGACTACGTGCAGGTTAATTATGAGATCTAAAATATAGGGAAGTCGTAGGAGTAAGATGATGAACCCATCAAAGAGGCCCAATGCCAACTTTCTTACACGTTTTTCTTTTTTGTTATGAAACATAAAAATTTAATAATGTTATAAATAAATAAAAACATCCTTATCCTTACACTGTTCAATTCCACGTTCTCTTAGTATTGCAAATAATTGGTGCACACATCTTTTATAATCATTAGGACATAATTAATTTCTTATCAGTCTGCTTTATGTGAGTATATAAGAAAAGATCTTTAAAAGAATTCATACATATAAATCTCAAACTGCAGTGTCTTCTCTTAACTTAGCTACACTATTCATTACTTACATATATATATATATACAAGAGGCAATATTTAAAAATATAACATTTTCAAGTTTTTATTTTAAAATGCACTTATTT
>JAEVFF010000490.1:0-216151 GCA_018901945.1 Pugionium dolabratum
CTCAAAATGACTTGAATACAACATCCACATTACTCTAGCTCAATTTTCAATATTGTGACAAATTTTGAGACTGAAAGAGCTAAGAAAAAGCCCTCCAAGTAATCCAAATATCCAGAACTGCGTGATGCCATGCACTATACTCAAGGAGCACCAATGATTAGTTTAGAATTATTATTTTAACAGACCGATCAACTTGACATGTTTACACTAAATCGTCCATAACTTTTGATTTAGAGTTAAGAATGACGCGAATCAACTGCCCACGTTAAGCTAGTTCAGTTTTCTATATTGTGGTTAAATTTAGGACCAAAATTGCTATGACAGAGCCTCCAATTAATCCAATCTATCCAAAACTGCCGATGCCATGCATTATGCTTCATTCATAAGCCTTTGCTCAATGAGCCCAATGATCAGTTTAGAATGATAATTTTAACTAGTTGATCAACTTGTTATGTCCGTAAGAAATTGTCGCTAACATTTTATTTAGAGCTCAAAATGACATGAATCGAGCGCCCACGTTAATCTAGTTCAATTATCAATATTGTGACAACATTTGAAACTGAAAGAGCTACAACAAAGCCTCCAAGTAATCCAATCTATCCAAAATTGCGTGTTGTCATGCATTATTCTTCAAATATAAGCCTTTCCTCAAGAGTAAATTTTGATTTAGAGTTAATAATGACACGAATCCAACGCTCACGCTAACATAGCTCAATTTTCTATATATTTATTAAATATATGAGCAGAATAGCTATGAGAAAGCCTCCAAGTAATCAAAACTATCCCAAACTGCGTGATGTCATGCATTATGTTTCATTTAAAAACTTATGCTTAATGAGCATGAATGATCAGTTTCGAATGATCATTTTAACTAGCATATCAACTTGACATATCCGCACTAAATCGTCTTTAACATTTGATTTAGAGTTTAGAATGACATGAATCCAACGTCCATGTTAAGCTAGATCAGTTTTCTATATTGTGATTAAATATAAGATTGAAAGAGCTACGACAATGCCTACAAGTAATCCAATGAATCCCAAACTGCATGATGCCATGCATTATGCTTCATTTATAAGCCTTTGCTCAAGGAGCACCAATGCTCAGTTTAGAATGATTATAAACTTGACATGTCCGCACTAAATCTTATGTCACTTTTGATTTAGAGTTCAAAATGACATGAACCCAACGGCAACGTTAAGCTAGCTCAACATTCTATATTGTGACAAAATTTAAGAGCAAAATAGCTATGACAAAGGCTCCAAGTAATCCAATCTATCCCATAGTGCGTGATGGCTTGCATTATACTCTCCATTTATAAAGCTTCGTTTAATGAGCACCAATGATCAGTTTAGAATGATCATTTTAACTAAATCGTCTGGAACTTTTTATGGAGAGTTAAGAATGACACGAAGCGAACGCCCATGTTAAGCTAGCTCAGTTTTCTAGACTATGATTTAATTTAAGACTGAAAGAGATACGACAAAGCCTCCAAGTAATCCAAAGTATCCAAAACTGTGTGATGCCATGCATTATGCTTCGTTTATAAGCTTTGCTCATTGAGCACCAAAGATCAATTTAAAATAATCAATTTAACTAGCCGATAAACTTGACATGTTAAGCTAGCTCAGTTTTCTAGATTGTGACTAAATTAAAGACAGAAAGAGCTACAAAAAAGCCTCCAATTAATGTAATGTATCCTAAACTGCGTGATGCCATGCATTATGCTCCATTTATAAGCCTTTGCTCAATGTGCACCAAAGATACGTTTAGAATGATCATTTAACAAGCCGATAAACTTGACATGTCCACACAGAATCTTACTTAACTTTTGATTTAGAGTTCAAAATGACACGAATCCAATATCCACGTTATACTAGCTCAATTTTCTATATTGTAACAGGAAATAGCTACGACAAAACCTCTAAGTAATCCATTATATCCAAACTGGGTTATGCCATGCATTATGCTTCATTTGTAAACTTTTGCTCAATGAGAACCAATGATCAGTTTAGAATGATCACTTTAACTGGTTGATCAACTTGACATGTCTACACTAAATCGTCTTTAACATTTCATTTTTAGCTCAAAATGACATGAATCCAATGGCCACGTTAATCTAGCTCAATTTTCAATATTGTGACAAAATTTGAGACTGAAAGCTATGAAAAAGCCCTCCAAGTAATCCAATGTATCCAAAACTGCATGATGATGCATTATGCTTCATTTATAGGCCTTTACTCAAGGAGCACCATTGATTAGTATAGAAAGATCATTTTAACTGGTCGATCAACTTGACATGCCTGCCCTACATCTTCCGTAACTTTTGATTTAGAGTTTAGAATGGCATGAATCCAATGCCCACGTTAAGCTAGCTCGTTATTCTATATAGTTACAAAATTTAAAACCGAAATATCTAGGACAAGGCCTCCAAGTAATCCAATCTATCCCAAACTGTGTGATACCATGCATTATGCTTCATTTCTAAACCTTTGCTCAATGAGCACCAATGATCAGTTTAGAATGGTCATTTTAACTAGCTAATCAACTTGACATGTCCAGACTAAATAGTCTTTAACATTTCATTTAGAACTGAAAATAACATGAATCTAATGCCCACGGTAATCTAGCTCACTTTTCAAAATTTTGAAGATAATTTTGAGACTAAAAGACCTAAGAAAAAGCCTCCAACTAATCCAATATATCATATAGTGCTTGATGTCATGTATCAAGCTTCATTTATAAGCCTTTAATCGAGGAGCCCCAATGATCAGTTTAGAAATATTATTTTAACTGGCCGATTAAAATTGACATGTTCGCACATAGTCGTCCCTAAATTTTGATTTAGAGTTTAGAATAATACGAATCCAACGCCCATAGTAAACTAGCTCAATTTTTTATATTTTTATTAAATATAAGACCAGAATAGCTATGAGAAAGCCTCCAAGTAATCAAATCTATCCCAAACTGCGTGATGCCATGCATTATGCTTCATTTTTAAACTTTTGATTAATGAGCACCAATGATCAGTTTAGAATGATCATTTTAACTAGTAGATCAACGTAATATTTCTGCACTAAATCATCTTTAACATTTGGTTTTGAGCTCAAAATGACTTGAATACAACATCCACGTTAATCTAGCTCAATTTTCAATATTGTGACAAATTTTGAGACTTAAAGAGCTAAGAAAAAGCCCTCCACGTAATCCAATATATCCAGAACTGCGTGATGCCATGCACTATACTCAAGGAGCACCAATGATTAGTTTAGAATTATTATTTTAACAGACCGATCAACTTTACATGTCTACACTAAATCGTCCATAACTTTTGATTTAGAGTTAAGAATGACGCGAATCAACTGCCCACGTTAAGCTAGTTCAGTTTTCTATATTGTGATTAAATTTAGGACCAAAATTCCTATGACAGAGCCTCCAATTAATCCAATCTATCCAAAACTGCGTGATGCCATGCATTATGCTTCATTCATAAGCCTTTGTTCAATGAGCCCAATGATTAGTTTAGAATGATAATTTTAACTAGCTGATCAACTTGTTATGTCCGTAAGAAATTGTCGAAAAAATTTGATTTAGAGCTCCAAAATGACATGAATCGAGCGCCCACGTTAATCTAGTTCAATTATCAATATTGTGACAACATTTGAGACTGAAAGAGCTATGACAAAGCCTCCAAGTAATCCAATCTATCCAAAATTGCGTGTTGTCATGCATTATTCTTCATCTACAAGCCTTTCCTCAAGAGTAAATTTTGATTTAGGGTTAATAATGACACAAATCCAACGCTCACGCTAACATAGCTCAATTTTCTATATATTTATTAAATATATGAGCGGGATAGCTATGAGAAAGCCTCCAAGTAATCAAATCTATTCCAAACTGCGTGATGTCATGCATTACGTTTCATTTAAAAACTTATGCTTAATGAGCACCAATGATCAGTTTCGAATGATCATTTTAACTAGCATATCAACTTGACATATCCGCACTAAATCATCTTTAACATTTGATTTTGAGTTTAGAATGACATGAATCCAACGTCCATGTTAAGCTAGATCAGTTTTCTATATTGTGATTAATTATAAGCTTGAAAGATCTACGACAATGCCTACAAGTAATCCAATGAATCCCAAACTGCATGATGCCATGCATTATGCTTCATTTATAAGCCTTTGCTCAAGGAGCACCAATGCTCAGTTTAGAATGATTAATTTAACTATCTGATAAACTTGACATGTCCGCACTAAATTTTATGTCACTTTTGATTTAGAGTTCAAAATGACATGAACCCAACGGAAACGTTAAGTTAGCTCAACATTCTATATTGTGACAAAATTTAAGAGCAAAATAGCTATGACAAAGGCTCTAAGTAATCCAATCTATCCCATAGTGCGAGATGGCTTGCATTATACTCTCCATTTATAAAGCTTTGTTTAATGAGCACCAATGATCAGTTTAGAATGATCATTTTAACTATATCGTCTGGAACTTTTTATGGAGAGTTAAGAATGACACGATGCGAACGCCCATGTTAAGCTAGCTCAGTTTTCTAGACTATGATTTAATTTAAGACTGAAAGAGATACGACAAAGCCTACAAGTAATCCAAAGTATCCAAAACTGCGTGATGCCATGCATTATGCCTCGTTTATAAGCTTTGCTCATTGAGCACCAAAGATCAATTTAAAATAATCAATTTAACTAGCCGATAAACTTGACATGTTAAGCTAGCTCAGTTTTCTAGATTGTGACTAAATTAAAGACTGAAAGAGCTACAAAAAAGCCTCCAATTAGTGTAATGTATCCTAAACTGCGTGATGCCATGCATTATGCTCCATTTATAAGCCTTTGCTCAATGTGCACCAAAGATACGTTTAGAATGATCATTTAACAAGCCAATAAACTTGACATGTCCGCACAGAATCTTACGTTACTTTTGATTTAGAGTTCAGAATGACACGAATCCAATATCCACGTTATACTAGCTCAATTTTCTATATTGTAACAGGAAATAGCTACGACAAAACCTCTAAGTAATCCATTATATCCAAACTGGGTTATGCCATGCATTATGCTTCATTTGTAAACTTTTGCTCAATGAGAACCAATGATCAGTTTAGAATGGTCATTTTAACTGGTTGATCAACTTGACATGTCTGCACTAAATCGTCTTTAACATTTCATTTTTAGCTCAAAATGACATGAATCCAATGGCCACGTTAATCTAGCTCAATTTTCAATATTGTGACAAAATTTGAGACTGAAAACTATGAAAAAGCTCTCCAAGTAATCCAATGTATCCAAAACTGCAGGATGATGCATTATGCTTCATTTATAGGCCTTTACTCAAGGAGCGCCATTGATTAGTATAGCAAGATCTATTTAATTGGTCGATCAACTTGACATGCCTGCCCTACATCTTCCGTAGCTTTTGATTTAGAGTTTAGAATGGCATGAATCCAACGCCCACGTTAAGCTAGCTCATTATTCTATATAGTTACAAAATTTAGAACCGAAATATCTAGGACAAGGCCTCCAAGTAATCCAATCTATCCCAAACTGTGTGATACCATGCATTATGCTTCATTTCTAAACCTTTGCTCAATGAGCACCAATAATCAGTTTAGAATGATCATTTTAACTAGCTAATCAACTTGACATGTCCTGACTAAATAGTCTTTAACATTTCATTTAGAAATCAAAATAACATGAATCTAATGCCCACGTTAATCTAGTTCACTTTTAAAAAATTTGACGATAATTTTGAGATTGAAAGACCTAAGACAAAAGCCTCCAAGTAATCC
Organism: Pugionium dolabratum; assembly: GCA_018901945.1. Lineage (NCBI taxonomy): Eukaryota > Viridiplantae > Streptophyta > Magnoliopsida > Brassicales > Brassicaceae > Pugionium > Pugionium dolabratum. The sequence goes on from JAEVFF010000490.1 coordinate 5,822, forward strand.
AATATATCCTAAAGTGCTTGATGTCATGTATCATGCTTCATTTATAAGCCTTTAATCGAGGAGCCCCAATGATCAGTTTAGAATTAATATTTTAACTGGCCGATTAAAATTGACATGTTCGCACAAAATCGTCCCTAAATTTTGATTTAGAGTTCACAATGATACGAATCCAACGCCCATGCTAAACTAGCTCAATGTTTTATATTTTTATTAAATATAATACCGGAATAGCTATGAGAAAGCCTCCAAGTAATCAAATCTATGCCAAACTGCGTGATGCCATGCATTATGCTTCATTTGTAAACTTTTGATTAATGAGCACCAATGATCAGTTTAGAATGATCATTTTAACTAGTAGATCAACGTAATATGTCTGCACTAAATCATTTTTACCATTTGGTTTTGAGCTCAAAATGACTTGAATACAACATCCACGTTAATCTAGCTCAATTTTCAATATTGTGACAAATTTTGAGACTGAAAGAGCTAAGAAAAAGCCCTCCAAGTAATCCAATATATCCAGAACTGCGTGATGCCATACACTATACTCAAGGAGCACCAATGATTAGTTTAGAATTATTATTTTAACAGACCGATCAACTTGACATGTCTACACTAAATTGTCCATAACTTTTGATTTAGAGTTAAGAATGACGTGAATCAACTGCCCACGTTAAGCTAGTTCAGTTTTCTATATTGTGATTAAATTTAGGACCAAAATTGCTATGACAGAGTCTCCAATTAATCTAAACTATCCAAAACTGCGTGATGCCATGCATTATGCTTCATTCATAAGCCTTTGCTCAATGAGCCCAATGTTCAGTTTAGAATGATAATTTTAACTAGCTGATCAACTTGTTATGTCCATACGAAATTGTGGCTAACATTTGATTTAGAGCTCAAAATGACATGAATCGAGCGCCCACGTTAATCTAGTTCAATTATCAATATTGTGACAACATTTGAGACTGAAAGAGCTACGACAAAGCCTCCAAGTAATCCAATCTATCCAAAATTGTGTGTTGTCATGCATTATTCTTCATCTATAAGCCTTTCCTCAAGAGTAAATTTTGATTTAGTGTAAATAATGACACGACTCCAACGCTCACGCTAACATAGCTCAATTTTCTAAATATTTATTAAATATATGAGCGGAATAGCTATGAGAAAGCCTCCAAGTAATCAAATCTATCCCAAACTGCGTGATGCCATGCATTATGCTTCATTTGTAAACTTTTGATTAATGAGCACCAATGATCAGTTTAGAATGATCATTTTAACTAGTAGATCAACGTAATATGTCTGCACTAAATCATCTTTAACATTTGGTTTTGAGCTCAAAATGACTTGAATAAAACATCCACGTTAATCTAGCTCAATTTTCAATATTGTGACAAATTTTGAGACTGCAAGAGCTAAGAAAAAGCCCTCCAAGTAATCCAATATATCCAGAACTGCGTGATGTCATGCACTATACTCAAGGAGCACCAATGATTAGTTTAGAATTATTATTTTAACAGACCGATCAACTTGACATGTCTACACTAAATCGTCCATAACTTTTGATTTGGAGTTAAGAATGACGCGAATCAACTGCCCACGTTAAGCTAGTTCAGTTTTCTATATTGTGATTAAATTTAGGACCAAAATTGCTATGACAGAGCCTCCAATTAATCCAATCTATCCAAAACTGCGTGATGCCATGCATTATGCTTCATTCATAAGCCTTTGCTCAATGAGCCCAATGATCAGTTTAGAATGATAATTTTAACTAGCTGATCAACTTGTTATGTCCGTAAGAAATTGTCGCTAACATTTGATTTAGAGCTCAAAATGACATGAATCGAGCGCCCACGTTAATCTAGTCCAATTATCAATATTGTGATAACATTTGAGACTGAAAGAGCTACAACAAAGCCTCCAAGTAATCCAATCTATCCAAAATTGCGTGTTGTCTTGCATTATTCTTCATCTATAAGCCTTTCCTCAAGAGTAAATTTTGATTTAGAGTAAATAATGACACGAAACCAACGGTCACGCTAACATAGCTCAATTTTCTAAATATTTATTAAATATATGAGCGGAATAGCTATGAGAAAGCCTCCAAGTAATCAAATCTATCCCAAACTGCGTGATCCCATGCATTATGCTTCATTTGTAAACTTTTGATTAATGAGCACCAATGATCAGTTTAGAATGATCATTTTAACTAGTAGATCAACGTAATATGTCTGCACTAAATCATCTTTAACATTTGGTTTTGAGCTCAAAATTACTTGAATACAACATCCACGTTAATCTAGCTCAATTTTCAATATTGTGACAAATTTTGAGACTGAAAGAGCTAAGAAAAAGCCCACCAAGTAATCCAATATATCCAGAACTGTGTGATGCCATGCACTATACTCAAGGAATGATTAGTTTAGAATTATTATTTTAACAGACCGATCAACTTGGCATGTCTACACAAAATCGTCCATAACTTTTGATTTAGAGTGAAGAATGACGCGAATCAACTGCCCACGTTTAGCTAGTTCAGTTTTCTATATTGTGATTAAATTTAGGACCAAAATTTCTATGACAGAGCCTCCAATTAATCCAATCTATCCAAAACTGCGTGTTGCCATGCATTATGCTTCATTCATAAGCCTTTGCTCAATGAGCCCAATGATCAGTTTAGAATGATAATTTTAACTTGCTGATCAACTTGCTATGTCCGTAAGAAATTGTCGCTAACATTTGATTTAGAGCTCAAAATGACATGAATCGAACGCCCACGTTAATCTAGTTCAATTATCAATATTGTGACAACATTTGAGACTGAAAGAGCTACGACAAAGCCTCCAAGTAATCCAATCTATCCAAAATTCCGTGTTGTCATGCATTATTCTTCATCTATAAGCCTTTCCTCAAGAGTAAATTTTGATTTAGAGTTAATAATGACACGAATCCAATGCTCACGCTAACATAGCTCAATTTTCTATATATTTATTAAATATATGAGCGGAATAGCTATGAGAAAGCCTCCAAGTAATCAAATCTATCCCAAACTGCGTGATGTCATGCATTACGTTTCATATAAAAACTTATGCTTAATGAGCACCCATGATCAGTTTCGAATGATCATTTTAACTAGCATATCAACTTGACATATCCACACTAAATCGTCTTTAACATTTGATTTAGAGTTTAGAATGACATGAATCCAACGCCCATGTTAAGCTAGACCAGTTTTCTATATTGTGATTAAATATAAGCTTTAAAGAGCTACGACAATGCCTACAAGTAATCCAATGAATCCCAAACTGCATGATGCCATGCATTATGCTTCATTTATAAGCCTTTGCTCAAGGAGCACCAATGCTCAGTTTAGAATGATTAATTTAACTATCTGATAAACTTGACATGTCCGCACTAAATCTTATGTCACTTTTGATTTAGAGTTCAAAATGACATGAACCCAACGGCAACGTTAAGCTAGCTCAACATTCTATATTGTGACAAAATTTAAGAGCAAAATAGCTATGACAAAGGCTCCAAGTAATCCAATCTATCCCATAGTGCGTGATGGCTTGCATTATACTCTCCATTTATAAACCTTCGTTTAATGAGCACCAATGATCAGTTTAGAATGATCATTTTAACTAAATCGTCTGGAACTTTTATGGAGAGTTAAGAATGACATGAAGCGAACGCCCATGTTAAGCTAGCTCACTTTTCTAGACTATGATTTAATTTAAGACTGAAAGAGATACGACAAAGCCTCCAAGTAATCCAATCTATCCAAAACTGCGTGATGCCATGCATTATGCTTCATTCATAAGCCTTTGCTCAATGAGCCCAATGATCTGTTTAGAATGATAATTTTAACTAGCTGATCAACTTGTTATGTCCGTAAGAAATTGTCGCTAACATTTGATTTAGAGCTCAAAATGACATGAATCGAGCGCCCACGTTAATCTAGTCCAATTATCAATATTGTGATAACATTTGAGACTGAAAGAGCTACAACAAAGCCTCCAAGTAATCCAATCTATCCAAAATTGCGTGTTGTCTTGCATTATTCTTCATCTATAAGCCATTCCTCAAGAGTAAATTTTGATTTAGAGTAAATAATGACACGAATCCAACGGTCACGCTAACATAGCTCAATTTTCTAAATATTTATTAAATATATGAGCGGAATAGCTATGAGAAAGCCTCCAAGTAATCAAATCTATCCCAAACTGCGTGATCCCATGCATTATGCTTCATTTGTAAACTTTTGATTAATGAGCACCAATGATCAGTTTAGAATGATCATTTTAACTAGTAGATCAACGTAATATGTCTGCACTAAATCATCTTTAACATTTGGTTTTGAGCTCAAAATTACTTGAATACAACATCCACGTTAATCTAGCTCAATTTTCAATATTGTGACAAATTTTGAGACTGAAAGAGCTAAGAAAAAGCCCACCAAGTAATCCAATATATCCAGAACTGTGTGATGCCATGCACTATACTCAAGGAATGATTAGTTTAGAATTATTATTTTAACAGACCGATCAACTTGGCATGTCTACACAAAATCGTCCATAACTTTTGATTTAGAGTGAAGAATGACGCGAATCAACTGCCCACGTTTAGCTAGTTCAGTTTTCTATATTGTGATTAAATTTAGGACCAAAATTTCTATGACAGAGCCTCCAATTAATCCAATCTATCCAAAACTGCGTGTTGCCATGCATTATGCTTCATTCATAAGCCTTTGCTCAATGAGCCCAATGATCAGTTTAGAATGATAATTTTAACTTGCTGATCAACTTGCTATGTCCGTAAGAAATTGTCGCTAACATTTGATTTAGGGCTCAAAATGACATGAATCGAACGCCCACGTTAATCTAGTTCAATTATCAATATTGTGACAACATTTGAGACTGAAAGAGCTACGACAAAGCCTCCAAGTAATCCAATCTATCCAAAATTCCGTGTTGTCATGCATTATTCTTCATCTATAAGCCTTTCCTCAAGAGTAAATTTTGATTTAGAGTTAATAATGACACGAATCCAATGCTCACGCTAACATAGCTCAATTTTCTATATATTTATTAAATATATGAGCGGAATAGCTATGAGAAAGCCTCCAAGTAATCAAATCTATCCCAAACTGCGTGATGTCATGCATTACGTTTCATATAAAAACTTATGCTTAATGAGCACCCATGATCAGTTTCGAATGATCATTTTAACTAGCATATCAACTTGACATATCCACACTAAATCGTCTTTAACATTTGATTTAGAGTTTAGAATGACATGAATCCAACGCCCATGTTAAGCTAGACCAGTTTTCTATATTGTGATTAAATATAAGCTTTAAAGAGCTACGACAATGCCTACAAGTAATCCAATGAATCCCAAACTGCATGATGCCATGCATTATGCTTCATTTATAAGCCTTTGCTCAAGGAGCACCAATGCTCAGTTTAGAATGATTAATTTAACTATCTGATAAACTTGACATGTCCGCACTAAATCTTATGTCACTTTTGATTTAGAGTTCAAAATGACATGAACCCAACGGCAACGTTAAGCTAGCTCAACATTCTATATTGTGACAAAATTTAAGAGCAAAATAGCTATGACAAAGGCTCCAAGTAATCCAATCTATCCCATAGTGCGTGATGGCTTGCATTATACTCTCCATTTATAAAGCTTCATTTAATGAGCACCAATGATCAGTTTAGAATGATCATTTTAACTAAATCGTCTGGAACTTTTTATGGAGAGTTAAGAATGACACGAAGCGAACGCCCATGTTAAGCTAGCTCAGTTTTCTAGACTATGATTTAATTTAAGACTGAAAGAGATACGACAAAGCCTCCAAGTAATCCAAAATATCCAAAACTGCGTGATGCCATGCATTATGCTTCGTTTATAAGCTTTGCTTATTGAGCACCAAAGATCAATTTAAAATAATCAATTTAACTAGCCAATAAACTTGACATGTTAAGCTAGCTCAGTTTTCTAGATTGTGACCAAATTAAAGACTGAAAGAGATACAAAAAAGCCTCCAATTAATGTAATGTATCCTAAACTGCGTGATACCATGCATTATGCTCCATTTATAAGCCTTTGCTCATGTGCACCAAAGATAAGTTTAGAATGATCTTTTAACAAGCCGATAAACTTGACATGTCCGCACAAAATCTTACGTAACTTTTGATTTATAGTTCAGAATGACACGAATCCAATATCCACGTTATACTAGCTAAATTTTCTATATTGTAACAGGAAATAGGTACGACAAAACCTCTAAGTAATCCATTATATCCAAACTGGGTTATGCCATACATTATGCTTCATTTGTAAAATTTTGCTCAATGAGAACCAATGATTAGTATAGAAAGATCATTTTAACTGGTCGATCAACTTGACATGCCTGCCCTACATCTTCCCTAACTTTTGATTTAGAGTTTAGAATGGCATGAATCCAACGCCCACGTTAAGCTAGCTCATTATTCTATATAGTTACAAAATTTAAAACCAAAATATCTAGGACAAGGCCTCCAAGTAATCCAATCTATCCCAAACTGTGTGATACCATGCATTATGCTTCATTTCTAAACCTTTGCTCAATGAGCACCAATGATCAGTTTAGAATGATCATTTTAACTAGCCAATCAACTTGACATGTCCTGACTAAATTAGTCTTAACATTTCATTTAGAACTCAAAATAACATGAATCTAATGCCCACGTTAATCTAGCTCACTTTTCAAAATTTTGACGATAATTTTGAGATTGAAAGACCTAAGAAAAAAATCTCCAAATAATCCAATATATCCTAAAGTGCTTGATGTCATGTACCATGCTTCATTTATAAGCCTTTAATCGAGGAGCCCCAATGATCAGTTTAGAATTATTATTTTAACTGGCCGATTAAAATTGACATGTTCGCACAAAATCGTCCCTAAATTTTGATTTAGAGTTCAGAATGATACGAATCCAACGCCCATGTTAAACTAGCTCAATGTTTTATATTTTTATTAAATTTAAGACCGGAATAGCTATGAGAAATCCTCCAAGTAATCAAATCTATCCCAAACTGCGTGATGCCATGCATTATGCTTCATTTGTAAACTTTTGATTAATGAGCACCAATGATCAGTTTAGAATGATCATTTTAACTAGTAGATCAACGTAATATGTCTGCACTAAATCATCTTTAACATTTGGTTTTGAGCTCAAAATGACGTGAACACAACATCCACGTTAATCTAGCTTAATTTCAATATTGTGACAAATTTTGAGACTGAAAGAGCTAAGAAAAAGCCCTCCAAGTAATCCAATATATCCAGAACTGCGTGATGCCATGCACTATACTCAAGGAGCACCAATGATTAGTTTAGAATTATTATTTTAACAGACCTATCAACTTGATATGTCTACACTAAATCATCCATAACTTTTGATTTAGAGTTAAGAATGACGCGAATCAACTGCCCATGTTAAGCTAGTTCAGTTTTCTATATTGTGATTAAATTTAGGACCAAAATTGCTATGACAGAGCCTCCAATTAATCCAATCTATCCAAAACTGCGTGATGCCATGCATTATGCTTCATTCATAAGCCTTTGCTCAATGAGCCCATTGATCAGTTTAGAATGATAATTTTAACTAGCTGATCAACTTGTTATGTCCATAAGAAATTGTCGCTAACATTTGATTTAGAGCTCAAAATGACATGAACCGAGCGCCCACGTTAATCTAGTTCAATTATCAATATTGTGACAACATTTGAGATTGAAAGATCTACGACAAAGCCTCCAAGTAATCCAATCTATCCAAAATTGTGTATTGTCATGCATTATTCTTCATCTATAAGCCTTTCCTCAAGAGTAAATTTTGATTTAGAGTTAATAATGACACGAATCCAACGCTCACGCTAACATAGCTCAATTTTCTATATATTTATTAAATATATGAGCTAGAATAGCTATGAGAAAGCCTCCAAGTAATCAAATCTATCCCAAACTGCATGATGTCATGCATTACGTTTCATTTAAAAACTTATGCTTAATGAGCACCAATGATCAGTTTTGAATGATCATTATAACTAGCATATCAACTTGACATGTCTGCACTAAATCGTCTTTAACATTTGATTTTGAGTTTAGAATGACATGAATCCAACGTCCATGTTAAGCTTGATCAGTTTTCTATATTGTGATTAAATATAAGATTGAAAGAGCTACGACAATGCCTACAAGTAATCCAATGAATCCCAAACTGCATGATGCCATGCATTATGCTTCATTTATAAGCCTTTGCTTAAGGAGCACCAATGCTCAGTTTAGAATGATTAATTTAACTATCTGATAAACTTGACATGTCCGCACTAAATCTTATGTCACTTTTGATTTAGAGTTCAAAATGACATGAACCCAACGGCAACGTTAAGCTAGCTCAACATTCTATATTGTGACAAAATTTAAGAGCAAAATAGCTATGACAAAGGCTCCAAGTAATCCAATCTATCCCATAGTGCGTGATGGCTTGCATTATACTCTCCATTTATAAACCTTCATTTAATGAGCACCAATGATCAGTTTAGAATGATCATTTTAACTAGCTGATCAACTTGATATGTCCGTACTAAATCGTCTTGACTTTTTATTGAGAGTTAAGAATGACACGAAGGGAACGCCCATGTTAAGCTAGCTCATTTTTCTAGACTGTGATTAAATTTAAGATTGAAAGAGATATGACAAAGCCTCCAAGTAATCAAATGTATCCTAAACTGCGTGATACCATGCATTATGCTTCATTTATAAGCTTTGCTCAATGAGCACCAAAGATCAGTTTAAAATTATCAATTTAACTAGCCGATAAACTTGATATGTCCGCACTAAATTTTCCGTTACTTTTGATTTATTGTTCGGAATGACACGAATCCAATACCCATGTTAAGAAGCTCAATTTTCTATTTTGTGATAACATTTAAGACCGAAATAGGTACAACAAAGCCTCCAAGTAATCCAATCTATCTCAAAGTGCGTGATGCCTTACATTATGCTTCATTTGTAAACCTAACGCCCATGGTAAGCTAGCTGAGTTTTCCATATTGTGAAAACAATTGAGATTGAAAGAGCTACGACAAAGCCTTTGAATAATCAAATGTATCCCAAACTGTGTGATGCCATGCATTATGCTTTATTTATAAGCCTTTAGTCAAGGATCACCAATGATTTGTTTAGAATTATCATTTTAACTGACCGATCAACTTGACATGTCTACACTAAATTGGCCATAACTTTTGATTTAGAGTTAAGAATGACACGAATCAACTGCCCACATTAAGCTATTTCAGTTTTCTATATTGTTATTAAATTTAAGACCAAAATTGCTACGCCAATTAATCCAATCTATCCAGAACTGCGTGATGCCATGAATTGTGCTTTATTTATGCCTTTACTCAAGGAGCACAAATGATCACTTTAGAATTATCATTTTAACTGACCGATCAGCTTGACATGTCTACACAAAATCGTCCATAACTTTTGATTCAGAGTTAAGAATGATGCGAATCAACTGCCCATGTCAAGCTAGTTCAGTTTTCTATATTATAATTAAATTTAAGACCAAAATTGCTACGACAGAGCCTCCAATTAATCCAATCTATCCAAAATTGTGTGATGCCATGCATTATGCTTCATTTATAAGCCTTTGCTCAATGAGCCCAATGATCAGTTTAGAATGATAATTTTAACTAGCTGATCAACTTGACATGTCCGTAAGAAATCATCGCTAACATTTGATTTAGAGCTCAAAATGACATGAATCAAGCGCCCACGTTAATCTAGTTCAATTATCAACATTGTGACAACATTTGATACTGAAAAAACTACGACAAACCCTCCAAGTAATCCAATATATCCAAAACTGCGTGTTGTCATGCATTATGCTTCATTTATAAGCCTTTCCTCAAGAGTAAATTTTGATTTAGAGTTCAAAATGACACGATTCCAACGCTCACGCCAACCTAGCTCAATTTTCTATATATTTATTAAATATATGAGTGGAATAGCTATGAGAAAGCAAAACTGCGTGATGCCATGCATTATGTTTCATTTAAAAACATATGCTTAATGAGCACCAATGATTAGTTTTGAATGATCATTTTAACTAGCAGATCAACTTGACATTTCCGCACTAAATTGTCTTTAACATTTGATTTAGAGTTCAGAATGACATGAATCCAATGTCCATGGTAAGCTAGCTCAGATTCTATATTGTGATTAAATACAAGATTGAAAGAGCTACGGCAAAGCCTTCAAGTAATCCAATGTATCCCAAACTACGTGATGCCATGCATTATGCTTCATTTATAAGCCATTGCTCAAGGAGCACCAATGCTCAGTTTAGAATGATTAATTTAACTAGCTTATAAACTTGATATGTCCGCACTAAATCTTATGTCACTTTGTATTTAGAGTTCATTATGACATGAATCCAACGCCTACATTAAGGTAGCTCAATTTTCAATATTGTGACTACATTTGAGATTGAAAAAGCTACAACAAAACCTCCAAGTAATTCAATGCATCCCAAATGTGTGATGCGATGTATTATGCTTCATTTATAAGCATTTACTCAAAGAGCACCAATGATCTATTGAGAATTATAATTTAACTAGCCGATCAACTTGACATATCCGCACTAAATCGTCTGTAGTTTTTGATTTAGAGTTCATAATAACAGAAATCACCCGCACACGTTAAGCTAGGTTAATTTTCTATATTTTGATCAAATTTAAGACCAAAATAGCTACGACAAAGCCTGAAAGGAATCCAATATATCCCAAATTGCATGATGCCATGGATTATTCTTCATTTGTAAACTTTTGCTCAATGAGCACCAATGATCAATTGCATGATCCATCTAACCAGCCGATTAACTTGACATATCCGAACTAAATCGTCCATAACTTTTCCTTTAGATTTCATAATTACGTGAATCCAAGACCCACGTTAAGCTAGCTCAATTTTCCATATTGTGACAAAATTTCAGACCAAAATAGCTATGAAAAAGCCAAAAAGTAATCCAATGTATCTCGAACTGTGTGATGCCATGCATTATGCTTTATTTATAAGCCTTTACTCAAGGACCACCAATGATCAGTTTAGAATGATCATTTTAACTGGCAGATCAACTTGATATGTTTCGGACTAAATCGTCTATAAGTTTTGATTTAGAGTTCAGAATGACACGAATCCAACGCCCACGTTAAGCTTGCTCAATATTCTATATTATGATAAAATTTAAGACCGAAATAGCCACAAAAAGCCTCCAAGTAATCTAATCTATCCCAAACTTCGTGATGCCAAACATTATGCTTCATTTGAAAACATTTGCTCAATGAGCACCAACGATCATATTAGAGTGATCATTTTAACTAGGTGATCTACTTTACCTGTCCGTACTAAATCATCTTTTAACTTTTGATTTAGAGCTCAAAATGACATGAATCTAATGCCCACATTAAGCTAGCTTAATTTTCCATATTGTGACAACATTTGAGACTCAAAGAGCTGTGACAATGCCATCAAGTAATCAATATATCCCAAGCTGCGTGATGTCAAGCATTATGCTTCATTTATAAGCCTTTACCCAAGGAGCACCAATTATAAGTTTAGAATGATCATTTTAACTGGCAGATTAACTTGACAAATACGCACTAAATCATTCTTGCCATTTTTATGTAGACTTAAGAATGGCACGAATCCAACGCCTACGTTAAGCTAGCTCAATTTTCTATATTATGGCAACATTTGAGACTGAAAGAGATACCACAAAGCCTTCAAGTAATCCAATCTATCCTAAACTCCACGATTCCATGCATTATGCTTCATTTATAAGCCTTTACGCAAGGAGCACCAATGATCAATTTAGAATGATCATTTTAAACTGCTGATAATTCGACATGACCGCACTAAATCTTCCGTAAGTTTTGATTTAGAGTTCATAATAACACGAAGCCAACCCACGTTAAGCTAGATCAATTTTCTATATGGTGACAAAATTTAAGACTAAAATAACTACGAAAAAGCCTCCATGTAATCCAATCTATCCCAAACTGACTGATGCCATGCATTATGCTCTATTTATAAGCCCTTACTCAAGGAGCACCAATGATCAGTTTAGAATTATCATTTTAACTAACTGGTCAACTTGACATGTCCACACTGAATCATCTTTAACTTTTAATTTAGAGCTCAAAATGACATGAATTTTCCATATTGTGACAACATTTGAGACTGAAAGAGCTACACAAAGCCTTAAGGTAATGCCATCTATCCGAAACTGTGTGATGCTATGCATTATGCTTCATTTATAAGCCTTTACTTAAGGATCCTCACTGATCAGTTTAGAATGATCATTTTAACTGGCCGATCAACTTACATCGTCCGTACTTTTTGAATTAGAGTTCAGAATGACACAAATCCAATGTGCATGTTAAGCTAGCTCAATTTTCTATATTGTGACAACATTTGAGACTTAATGAGATACCACAAAGCCATCAAGTAATCAAATATATCCTAAAATGTATGATACCATGCACTATGCTTTATTTGTAATCCTTTGTTCAATCAACACCAATGATCAGTTTAGAATGACCATTCTAACTAGCCGATCAACTTGTCATGTCCACACTAAATGCTATGTAGCTTTTTATTTAGAGTTTAGAGTTTAGGAATCCAACACCCAAGTAAAGTTAGCTAAATGTTAACAAAAAATTAAGACCGAAATAGCTGCGACAAACCCCCCCCCCCAGTAATAAAATCTATCCCAAACTTCATGATGCCATTCATTATGCTTCATTTGTATTATTTTACTCAATGAGCACCAATGATCAGTTTGAAAAGATCATTTTAACTAGCCGATAAACGTGTCATGTCTGCACTAAATCGTCTGTAACTTTTGATTTAGAGTTCAGAGTACACGAATCCAACGCCCAAGTAAAGCTATCTCAATTTTCTAAATTATTACAAAATTTAAAACCAAAATAGTTATGACAAAGCCTCCAAGTAATTGAGTCTAACCCAAGCTGCGTTATGGCATGCATCATGCTTCATTTATAAGGCTTTACTCAAGAAGCACCAACGATTAGATTAGAATGATCATTTTAACTAGCTGATCAACTTTACATGTCCGCACTAAATCTTCTTTAGCTTTTAATTTAGAGCTCAAAATTATCTGAATCCAATGCCCACATTAAGCTAGCTCAATTTTCCATATTGTGACCCCATTTGAGACTGAAAGAGTTGCGACAAAGCCTTCAAGTAATCCAATCTATCCCAAACTTTTTGATGCCATGCATTATGCTTCATTATAAGCCTTTACCCAAGCAGCACAATGATAAGTTTAAAATGATCATTTTCACTGGCCAATCAACTTGAAATATACACACTAAATCGTTCTCAAACTGTGTGATGTCATGCATTATGCTTCATTTGTAAGCCTTTGCTTTATGAGCAGCAATGATCAGTTTATATGGTCAATTTAACTAGCCGATAAACTTGACATTTCCATACTAAATCGTGCGTAACTTTTGATTTAGAGTTCCGAATGACACGAACCCAATGCCCACATTAAGCTACCTCAATTTTCTATATAGGGAAAAATTTAAGACCAATATAGCTATGAAGAAGCTTCCAAGTAATGCATTCTATCCCAAACTACTTGATGCCATGCATTATGCTTCATTTGTAAACCTTTGCTCAGTGAGCACCAATGATGAGCTTAAAATGATCAATTTAACTAGCCGATACACTTGACATGTACGTAGGAAATCGTCTGTAACTTTTGATTTAGAGTTCAGAATGACACGATCCAACGCCCACATTAAGCTAGCTCAATTTTCTATATTAAGACAAAATTTAAGATCGAAATAGTTACAACAAAGCCTCCAAGTAATCCAAACTATCCCAAACTGCGTGATGTGATAACCATGGTTTTTGCAATGTTTCACCATGCATTTCACCACCTTTTTTATGTCTTCATTAGCATTTTAGACATTATATATTCCCATTTACATTCATTGCCATTTGGCATTACATTGTATAGGTTAATGCATGCATTTCTGCATCTTGCATACCTTATCGATCTTTTCATGTACAGCAAAAAGTTAGACGGGATCAAGCACGGAAAAATGACCAAGGGATCTCACCATGGGCGATTCAGTCCCAACACAATGATTGTACTGTGCAATCTCACCAATGGGCGATCTCAGGCCCAACACAGTGATGTTACAGCCCAATCTCACCATGGCCGAACTAATTGGCCAATATCAGCCAAACTTAAGCCCAAAATGTATTAAACCTATTTTTACTTAACCGTTTTGTCCCGGGATTAAATGTAATTATTGGGGATACTATATAAACCCTATTAAAACACTTTTAACTTAAGTTTTGTTTAACTTTCTTCTAGTTTTTTACCTCTAGACGTTTTTAGAGAGAGGAGATTAGTTTCAACATTTGTTCTTGAACTCTTGGTTTTTAGTAACGGATGTCTCTACCCTATCTCTTATCTTATGTTTAACTGATTTTACTTCTTTGTGCTTACTGTGTTTATGAATATGTTTGAGTAGTTTTCTGTATGGATTGTGGGTAAGGTAGATTCGGGGAATCTGATATTGACTTAGGGTTGTTTAGGTAGATTAAATGACAAATCTCTGATGTTCAGGGTGTGCTTAATGGTAGAGATTGAAGTAGCTAATCAATGCTTAGATCGATGATGTTCTTCTCCCGAGAAGTGTAGACAGAACGTGTAGGTAGACCTAAACATCCTTATTGCTTCTTAGCCAACGAGAGTTGACGTCTAAGGCGATAAGTACACAAGATTAGAATTGAACCCAATGATCATTAGGCGATAGATTGCTGTGCAAAAGACTTGTTGTCTATAGGCTAGTGAATGGGTTGTTGCCACGAGAGTGGATCAGTATACTAGATAGTGTTCTAAGTCTTAGGGAATTATCAAATCGAACCTGTAGAATCGTTAGTCAAAGGAAGATTGCCTTGAATCGAATGCGTTGTCCACTGTCCATATTTCTTCTCTATTGAATTAACTCGTGTTTACTTTCTTGGAAATTAAATTATTATACAACCCAATCAAAAACCCAAATAGTATTTGCCTAGATTTAAGTGTTTCGTGTATTTCTAGTGTGTTATTCTACTTTCCTGATGATTCGATACCCATTTGCTCTGCAGTTGGTGTTGTACTCGGGATTATAATTGAAAACCCCATCATGTTTTTGGCACCGTTGTTGGGGAAGTTAGCAATAGCCATTAGGATTTTGATTCACTTAGAGACTAGGCTTTGTTTCGGTTTTTTATTTTGCTGATCTTGACAATTATCTGTTTGCTTTCTAGTCATATGAACACGAGGAGTAGAGGGCAACTAGATCTACAACCGAGTGAAATCGACGTACAACAGTTGGAAAGAGACGCGGCAAGAGCGAAGAGAGAACGTTTGAACTAGCATAGGAGGCTTAGAGAGATGGAAAATCACGACCAGAACGTGCCACAGAATGCAGAGAATGAAGCTCAAGGAGCTGGATTTGCTGATCAGAACGCATGGAGAGCAAGAGGCCCAATGCACCCACAAAGGCCTCACCGAGTGATCGGGACTTTTGATGAACCAACTGTTTATGAAGCTAGGATTGCGATTCGACCCCCCCCCCATATGGAGAACAACAACTTTGATATCAAGGCAAGCTTGTTCAACATGGTGCAGGGAAGCAAGTTCCATGGTTTACCAATGGAAGACCCGCTGGATCATTTGGACCAGTTCGACAAACTTTGTGGAACCGTGAAGATCAATGGGATCTCGGAAGATGCTTTTAAGCTAAGGCTATTCCTTTTCTCCTGGGAGACAAGGCACACAAGTGGGAGAAGAGCTTGCCACACGATGCCAATACTTCATGGGATAAAATGCAAGAGAGTCTTCCTGGCCAAATTCTTTTCAACCTCCCAAACTGAGAGGTTAAGGAACGAGATCTCCACCTTTGTGCAACAAGATGCTGAGAGCTTCTCCGAAGCATGGGAGCGCTTCAAGGGCTATACAGCACAGTGTCCCCATCATGGATTCTCAACTAAGTCACTCCTCAGTACCCTATTCAGAGGAGTACTCCCTAGAATCCGCATGCTCCTATACACAGCAAGCAATGGGAACTTCCTTGGGCGCCAGACAGCTGAAAGTGGAATGATATTTGTGGAGAATCTTGCTCAAACTGATGGAAACTATGGAGAGGACTATGACAGAGCCTCACGTGGAAGCAGTGGGTATGAAGATGAGCATAGAAGAGAGATGAAGGCACTGAATGAGAAGCTAGACAGAGTGCTGCAAGTGTCTCAACGAGCAATGAACTTTGTAGGAGAGTTTGATGGGTACCGAGGANTTCTAAAAATTTGATGTGCAGTCGCAAATCAGTCGCAAATTTGCGACTGATTTGCGACCACATATGATAAATTCACATTTCCCCTAAGTATTTTCCACATTTAAAACTTGTATTTCTATTCTATAAGACTACTAACCATTAGAAGTGATAACATATATTGAAAACCATATTTTTAATGATTTCATATTTATATAACATTTAGAATGTATATAAGAAGTATAAGGTTAAGTAAATTTGTTAAGGATTTAGGTAAGTTATTTGAAAATTTGGGAAATGTTATTGTTTTCATAGTAATTGAAATTTTTAAAACTTATAATCAATGACTCAATCTTATATAATTATATGCATTCCTCAAAATCTCAAAATTTAGGGTTTAGGGTATTATTTGCGACTGATTTGCCACCACTTTGCAACTGCATTGGCAATGTGGTCGCATTTCAGTCACAAATATTTATTGTAGTCACAAATCAGTCGCAAATTAGCGACTGATTTGCGACCACATTCTAAAAATTTGATGTGCAGTCGCAAATCAGTCGCAAATTTGCGACTGATTTGCGACCACATATGGTTAATTCACATTTTCTCTAACTATTTTCCACATCTAAAACTTGTATTTCTATTCTATAAGACTACTAACCATTAGAAGTGATAACATATATTGAAAACCATATTTGTAATGATTTCATATTTTGATAACATTTGGAATGTATATAAGAAGTATAAGATTAAGTAAATTTGTTAAGGATTTTAGGTAAGTTATTTGAAAATTTGGGAAATGTTATTCTTTTCATAGCAATATAATTATATCCATTCCTCAAAATCTCAAAATTTAGGGTTTAGGGTATTATTTGTGACTGATTTGCCACCACTTTGCAACTGCTTTGGCAATGTGGTCGCAGTTCAGTCACAAAACTTTGATGTAGTCGCATATGAGTCGCAAATTAGCGATTGATTTGCGACTACAAGCAATAAATTACATGTGGTCGCAAATCAGTCGCAAATGTGCGATTGATTTGCGACCACCAATTAATTTGGTGGGACTTTGACAATAGCGAAAACGTTCAAACTCCCACTAAATTAACTGGTAGTCGCAAATCAGTCGCATATTTGCGACTGATTTGCGACCACATTTACAGTTTCGATAAATGTAATTGTGGTCGCAAATCAGTCGCAAAGATGCGACTGATTTGCGACTACCAGTTAATTTGGAGGGAGGTTGAAAAAACCGAAAACGTTCAAACTCCCTCCAAATTAATTGGTAGTCGCAAATCAGTCGCAAATTTGCGACTGATTTGCGACCACATTTACAGTTTCGATAAATGTACTTGTGGTCGCAAATCAGTCGCAAATTTGCGACTGATTTGCGACTACCAATTAATTTGGAGGGAGTTTGAACATTTTCGTTTCCCACCAAATTAATTGGTAGTCGCAAATCAGTCGCAAATTTGCGACTGATTTGCGACCACAAGTATTTTGCCACTGATTTGCGACCACATCCGTGGTCGCAAAAAAATCTATAAATACCCGATGGTTTTCCCTCATTTTTCACAAATCTCTCAAAACTACTTTACAAAACTCTCTCAAAACACTTCCTAAACATTTTAACAAAACACAATTTCTAGAAATGGCAAGTAGTGGTAGGTCGTTGAGAGGTCGTGAAAGAGGATCTTTCGGATCGTCTTCCGGCCGAGGAACCTCTTCGGCCTCCTCGAACCCTTCACCATCCGCTAATAGAGCGGCATCGCGGCTCCCTCCGCAATACAATTTTGTTCCTCACTCCGTTCCTGAAACCCAAACACCTCCACGGTTTCAGGAATCGGATGAACATGAGGACGAACAAATTTCTGATTGCGAAATGGGAACGGATGAACAAACTATCACTCTTGATAGTTTGTTACAAACTCCGGGCCGCGAACAGTATTTGACTGTGCTTTCTCCAGATGCGGCTCCTAATACAATGTGGTAAGCATGTTTATTAATAGCTAATTTTTTTAATAAATATTTATTAAAATTAAAATTATATTAATATAATTTTAAATTTTTGTAATAAATATTAGGTTTGACCGCGATAACGGTCTATTACTCGTCAAATCGCTAAAATTTTGAAAAATAAATTTGACGGTCCGTACTACAGTTGGACCGTCGTACTTCCTGAGAGGCAGGAGAAATATTTTATAGAATTTGCGGTAAGTATTCTTTTTTAAATTGTGTAAATATTTAATAAAATATAAAAAATATATACTAATATTTTTTAACTCAATTTCATGCAATCGTACACCTGGGATCCTCTGATCACCCCGGTGGTACGAAAAGAGTTCGAGGCCGTCTGCGTAAGGCTGATGAAAGGGATGGTGAGCACGGTTCATACAACCAGAAAACGTCCCAGATGGATTTCCCCAAGTTTGTACAATATTATGACAACATATTGGGCAACCAAAACATCTACCGAGAGGAGTACGAAATCCTCTCATAACCGTAACTCCGCTCGGGACGGTCTTGGCCCGCATAAACATTTATCGGGCCAAAAATCCTACATTCAGGTCCAGCAGGAAATGGTAAGTAAAATTTTTTTTTTTCATATTATTATTTTTTCTCATAATTAAATAATATTTTAATATCCGTGAAGGAACATAATTTGGGACGACCAGTCTCAATAGGTGAGGTCTTTATAAAGATTCACACAAGACCGTATGGTTCGTATGTAGATTTGAAAGCAAAACAAATCTGTGAAGCATACGAACGAAACATCCAAGAGAAGATGGCGATCGTGGAGGTCGATCCAACAGAAACATCCGATGGAACCTCCCGTCCAATTGAGCTGACTCAAGCACAAAAGAATGAGATCTTCTTACAGGTAAAAAAAAATTTTCAAACTTTTTTCTGTTAACATATTTTCCTAATTAAAAAATAATTATATTTATTATTTAATTTACGTTTTCGTAATTTTATAGTCATCTGTTCCTGATGAACGAGGCCGTCTTTATGGACTCGGTAGCCTCAACCGCGTACAGTCTACGGGTAGAAGTAGTGGGGTACAAACCCATTCACCCGAGTACGTTATGCTTCAAGAAGAAAACGCGTTGATTAAAGCACAAAACGCGCAGATGATGGAAAAATGTGAGAAGATTGAAGAGCTGAACAGACAAAACCAGAAAAAGATCTCGAGCTTGGAGATGCTCCTCGGATATATCCAACGGACGGATCCCGCATTCGCCTCCTTATTGCGGGATAACGATTGCACAGGGGAACCATCGACGGCTCCGCCAACCACCCCATTTTCGCCATCAGATTTCCAATTTCCGCCACCGGACAATTAGAATTTTTTTTATGTATTTAAAAATTTTCAATACAATTACAACGGACAATTACAATTAGCTATCCCAAATTGCTTGAATCCATGCATTATGCTTCATTTATAAGCGTTTACTCAAGATCACTTTAACTGGCCGATCAACTTGACATGTCCCGACTAAATCGTCCCTAACTTTTGATTTAGAGTTCAGAATGACACGAATCCAACGCCCATGTTAAGCTAGCTCAATTTTCTATATTGTGAAAAATTTAGGACCAAAATAGCTAGACAAAGCCTCCAAGTTATCCAATCTATCTCAAATTGCGTACTGCTAGCATTGTGCTTCATTTTTAAACCTTTGCTCTATGACCTCAAATCGTCATTTTGATCAATTTAACTAGCCGATCAACTTGACATGTCAGCACTAAATCCTGTCTATTTTTTGATTTAGAGTTCGGAATAACACAAATCCAACGCCCATGTTAAGCTAGATGTTTTTTCTATATTGGGGCAAAATTTCAGACCAAAATATCTGCGATGAGGCCTTCAACTAATCTAATCTATCCAAAACTGCGTTATGCCATGCATTATGCTTCATTTGTAAACCTTTGCTAAGTGAGCACCAATGATAAGATTAAAATGATTAATTTAGCTAGTCGATACACTTGACATGTACGTATTAAATCATCTGTAACTTTTGATTTATAGTTCAGAATGACACGAATCCAACGCTCACATTAAGCTATCTACGTTTTTTATATTAAGACAAAATTTATGCCCAAAATAGCTACGACAAAGCCTCCAAGTAATCTAAACTATCCCAAATTGTGTGATGCCATGCATTATGCTTCATTTATAAGCCTTTACTCAAGAAACACCAATGATCAGTTTAGAATTATAAGTTTAGAATGATCACTTTAACTGGCCGATCAACTTGACATGTTCTCATAAATCGTCTGTAGCTTTTGATTTTGAGTTCAGAGTGACACGAACCCAATGCCCACATTAAGCTAGCTCAATTTTCCATATTGTTAAAAAATTTAGAACTGAACTAGCTACGCTAAAGCCTACAGGTAATCCAATATATCTCAAACTGTGTGCTGCCATGCATTATGCTTCATTTTAAAGCTTTGCTCAATGACCACAAATCATCATTTTAGATTGATAAATTTAACTAGCCGATAAACTTGACCTATCCGCACTAAATCGTGCGTAACTTTTAATTTAGAGTTCAGAATGACAAGAACCCAACGCCCACGTTAAGCTAGATCAATTTTCTATATTGGGGAAAAATTTAAGACCAAAATAGCTAAGACGAAGTCTCCAAGTAATCCAATCTATTCCAAACTGTGTGATGCCATGCATTATGCTTCATTTGTATATCTTTGCTCAGTGAGAACCATTGATAAGCTTAAAATGATCAATTTAACAAGCCGATATGCATGACATGTACGGACTAAATTGTTTGTAACTTTTGATTTAGACTTTAGAATGACACGAATCCAACGCCCACATTAAGCTAACTCAATTTTCTACATTACCTACAAAAATACCTCCAAGTAATCCAATCTATCACAAACTGTGTGTTGCCATGCATTATGCTTCATTTATAAGCTTTTTCTCAAGGAGCACCAATTATCATTTGAGAATGATCAATTTAACTAGCCTATAAAGTAGAGATGTCCGCACTAAATCGTCTTTAACTATTGATTTAGAGTTCAGAATGACGCAAATCCAATACCCACGCTTAGCTATCTCAACATTTTATATTGTGTGAGAATTTAATACCACAATAGCTACCTAAAACCTACAAATAATCCAATCTATCCCAAACATCGTGATGCCATGCATTATGCTTCATTTATAAGCCTTTACTCAAAGAGCACCAATGATCAGTTTAGAATGATCATTTTAACAACCTGATCAACTTGACATGTCCGCACTAAATCGTCTTTAACTTTTTATTTAAAGCTCAAAATGTGATGAATCCAACGCCCAAGTTAAGCTAACTGAATTTTCCATATTGTGACAATAGTTGAGACTAAAAGAGCTATGACAAAGCCTCCAGGTAATCCAATCTATCCCAAAATGCGTGATGCCATGCATTATGTTTTATCTATAAGCCTTTACTCAAAGAGCACCAATGGTCAGTATAGAATGATCATTTTAACTGGCCGATCAACTTGACATGTACGCGCAAAATAATCCGTAACTTTTGAAGTTGAGTTAAAAATGACACGAATCCAATGCCGATGTTAAGCTAACTCAATGTTCCATATTGTGGACTGAAAGAGCTACTACAAAGCCTTCAAGTAATCCAGTCTATCCTAAACTGCGTGATGCCATGCATTATGCTTCATTTGTTTACCTTTTTTCAGTGAGCACCAATGATTAGTTTAGAATGATCAATTTAACAAGCCAATACACTTGACTTGTACGCACTAAATCGTCTGTAACTTTGATTTAGAGCTCAGTATATACGAATCCAACGCCCACGTTAATCTAGCTCAATTTTCTATATTAAGAAAAAATTTAAGACAAAAATGGCTATGACAAACCCTCCAAGTAATCCAATCTATCCCAAACTGTGTGATGCCATAAATAATGCGTCATTTGTAAACCTTTGCTCAACGAGCATCAATGATCGGTTTTGAATAATCACTTTATCTAGCTGATATACTTGAGATTTCCGCATTAAATCGTCCGTAACTTTTGATTTTGAGTTCAGAAAGACACACGTTAAGGTAGCTCAATTTTCTATATTGTGACAAAATTAAAGACTGAAATAACTACTATAAAGCCTACAAATAATCCAATCTATCCCAAACTGTGTGATGCCATGCATTATGTTTCATTTGTAAACCTTTGCTCAATGAGCACCAATGATCATTATAGAATTATCATTTTTACTAACCGATAAACTTGATATGTTCGCACCAAATCGTGCATAACTTTTGATTTAGAGTTCTAAATGACACGAATCCAACGCGTACGTTGAGCTAGCTATATTGTGAAAAATTTAGGACCAAAATTTCTACTGCAAAGCCTAGGTGTAATCTAATCTATCTCAAACTGCGTGGTGGCATGCATTATGCTTCATTTGTAAACCATTGCCCACCGAGTACCAATGATCATTTTAGAAGGATAAATTTAAATAGCTGAAAAACATGACATGTCCGCACTAAATCGTGCATAAAGTTTCATTTAAAGTTCCGAATAAAGGGAATCCAACGCCCACGTTAAGCTAGTTCAATTTTCTATATTGGGACAAATTGTACGACAAAAAAAGCTACATAAAGCCTCCATGAAATCAAATCTATCCCAAACTGCGTGATTCCATGTATTATGTTTCATTTGTAAACCTTTGTTCAGTGAGCACCAATGATCAGTTTATAATGATCATTTTAACTAGCTGATACACTTCATGTGTACGCACTAACTCATGTGTAACTTTTGATTTGGAGTTCAAAATACACGAATCGAACGCCCACGTTAAGCTAGCTTAATTTTCTATATAAAGAATAAATTTAAGACGGAAATAGTTACAAAAAAACTTCCAAGTAATCCAATCTTTCTCAAACTACTTGATGCCATGCATTATGCTTCATTTGTTAACCTTTGTTCATTAAGCAGCAATGATTAGTTTAGAATGATCAATTTAACTAGCCAATAAACTTGAGATGTACACACTAAATCGTTTGTAACTTTTGATTTAGAGCTCCTAATATACGAATCCAACTCCCACGTTTACCTAGGTCAATTTTCTATATTAAGACAAAATTTAAGATGCAAATAGCTACTATATAGCCTCCAAGTAATCCAATCTATCCCAAACTGCGTGATGCCATGCATTATTCTTCATTTGTAAACCTTTGCTTAGTGAGCACCAATGATAAGGTTAAAATGATCAATTTAACTAGCTGATACACTTAAATTGTACGGACTTAATCATCTATACCTTTGATTGAGATTTTAGAATGACCCGAATCCAACGTCCACATTAAGGTAGCTCAATTTTCTATATTAAGACATAATTTAAGACCAAAATAGCTACGAAAAAATCTCAAAGTAATCCAAATTATCCCAAAATTGCTTGATGCCCTGCATTATGCTTCATTTATAAGCCTTTACTCAAGAAACAACAATGATCAGTTTAGAAACATCAGTTAAGAATGATCATTTTAACTGGCCGATCAACTTTTCATGTACATACTAAATCGTCCCTAACTTTTTATTTAGAGATCAGAATGACAGGAATCAAATGCCCACATTAAGCTACCTCAAGTTTCTATATTGTGAAAATTTTAGGCCCAAGACAGCTACGGCAAAGCCTCCAAGTAATCCAATCTATCTCAAACTACGTGCTACCATGCATTATGCTTGATTTTTAAACCTTTGCTCAATGACCACAAATCATCATTGAGCAAATTTTAGGCCCAAGACATGTACGTACCTCAAGTTTCTATATTGTGAAAATTTTAGGCCCAAGACAGCTACGGCAAAGCCTCCAAGTAATCCAATCTATCTCAAACTACGTGCTACCATGCATTATGCTTGATTTTTAAACCTTTGCTCAATGACCACAAATCATCATTTTGAGCAATTTAACTAGCCAATAAACTTAACATGTCCGCTCTAAATCATGCGCAACTTTTTATTTAGAGTTCCTAATGACACAAATCAAATGCCCACATTAAGCTAGACGTTTTTTCTATATTGGGGAAAAATTTAAGACCAAAATAGCTACGATGAAGCCTCCAAGTAATCCAATACATATTAGACTGCGTGATGCCATGCATTATGCTTCATTTGTAAACCTTTGCTCAGTGAGAACCAATGATAAGCTTAAAATGATCCATTTAACTAGTCGATACACTTGACATGTACGTACTAAATCGTCTATAACTTTTGATTTAGAGTTAAAAATGACACAAATCCAACACGCACATTAAGCTAGCTCAGTTTTCTATATTAAGACAAAATTTAAGCCCAAAATAGCTATGACAAAGCCTCCAAGTAATCCAAACTAACCCAAATTGCGTGATGCCATGCATTATGCTTCATTTATAAGCCTTTACTCAAGAAACACTAATGATCAGTTTGGAATTATAAGTTTAGAATGATCACTTTAACTGGGCAATCAACTTGACATGTCCACACTAAACCGTCCATAGATTTGCTTGGTTAGCACCATAGATAAGCTTAGATTACCTGAAGGCTTTGTGGTAGATCTTTCAGTCCACAGTATAGAACATTGAGTTAGCTTAACATGGGCATTGGATTCGTGTCATTTCTAACTCTACATCAAAAGTTACGGATGATTTTGCGCGTACATGTCAAGTTAAAATGATTATTGTGTCAGAATTTAATAACGAAATAGCTATAATAAAACCTACAAGTAATCCAATATATCCCAAACTTCGTGATGCCATGTATTATGCTTCATTTATAAGCCTTTACTCAAGGAGCACCAATGATCAGTTTAGTATGAATATTTTAACCACCTGATCAACTTGACATGTCCACACTAAATCATCTTTAACTTTTGATTTAATGCTCAAAATGTGATGAATCCAACGCCCAAGTTAAGCTAACTGAATTTTCCATATTGTGACAATAGTTGAGACTAAAAGAGCTATGACAAAGCCTCAAGGTAATCCAATCTAGCCCAAAATGTGTGATGCCATGCATTATGCTTTATCTAAAAGCCTTTACTCAAAGACCACCAATGGTCTGTTTAGAATGATCATTTTAACAGGCCGATCACCTTGACATGTACGCACAAAATCATCCGTAACTTTTGATGTAGAGTTAAAAATGACACGAATCCAATGCCCATGTTAAGCTAACTCAATGTTCTATATTGTGGACTGAAAGAGCTACAACAAAGCCTTCAAGTACTCCAATCTATCCAAAACTGCGTGATGCCATGCATTATGCTTCATTTGTTTACCTTTTTTCAGTGAGCACCAATGATTAGTTTAGAATGATCAATTTTGACAAGCCAATACACTTCACATGTACGCACTAAATCGTCTGTAACTTTTGATTTAGAGTTCAGAATATACGAATCCAACGCCCACGTTAATCTAGCTCCATCTTCTAGATTAAGACAAAATTTAAGACAAAAATAGCTACTACAAAGCCTCCAAGTAATCCAATATATCCCAAACTGCGTGATGCCATAAATAATGCATTATCTGTAAACCTTTGCTCAACGAGCATCAATGATCGGTTTTGAAGGATCAGTTTATCTAACCGATAAAGTTGAGATGTCCGCAATAAATCGTTTGTAACCTTTGATTTGAAGTTCAGAATGACACACATTAAGGTAGCTCAATTTTCTATATTGTGATAAGATTAAAGATTAAAATAGCTACTATAAAGCCTACAAGTAATCCAATCTCTCCCAAACTATGTGATGTCATGCATTATGTTTCATTTGTAAACCTTGCTCAATGAGCACCAATGATCATTATAAAATGATCATTTTAACTAAACGATAAACTTGACATGTGTGCACCAAATCCTGCATAACTTTTGAATTAGAGTTCTAAAACACGAATCCAACGCTTACGTTAAGCTAGCTCAATCTTCTATATTGTGAAAAATTTAGGACCAAAATAGCTACGGAAATCCTTCAAGTAATCCAATCTATCTCAACTCCGTGGTGGTATGCATTATGCTTCATTTGTAAACCTTTGCCCAACGAGTACTAATGATCATTTTAGAAGGATCAATTTAACTAGCTGAAAAACTTGACATGTCCGCACAAACTAGGTCAATTTTCTATATTGGGACAAAATCTAGGACCAAAATAGCTTCGAAATACCCTCCAAATGATGCAATGCGTTATGCTTCATTTGTAAACCTCTTTCAGTGAGCACCAATGATCAGTTTAAAATGATGAATTTAACAAGCCGATACACTAGACATGTATGCACTTAGCGTGTGTAACGTTTGATTTGGATTTCGGAATACACGAATCCAACACTCACGTTAAGCTACCTCAATTTTCTATATTAAGACCAAATTTAACACACAAATAGATACCACAAAGCCTCAAAGTAATCAAATCTATCCCAAACTGCGTGATGTCATGCATTATGCTTCATTTGTTAACCTTTGTTCAGTGAGCACCAATGATTGGTTTAAAATGATCAATTTAACTAGCTGGTACACCTGACATGTACGCACTATATCGTATGTAACTTTTGATTTAGAGTTCAGAATATATGAATCCAACGACAATGTTAAGCTAGCTCAATTTCTATATTGAGACAAAATTTAAAACAGAAATAACTACAACAAAGCCTCCAAAGAATCCAATCAATCCCAAGTTCCGGATGCCATGCATTACGTTTCATTTGTAAACCTTTGATCAACGAGCATCAATGATCAGTTTAGAATAATAAATTTATCTAGCCGATAAACTTGAGATGCCCAAACTAAATCATCTGTACGTTTTGATTTAGAGTTCAGAATGACACGAATCCAATTGTAACATTAAGATAGCTTAATTTTTTGTATTGTGACAAAATTTAAAAATAAAATAGCTACGACAACGCATTCAAGTAATCCAATCTATCCCGAACAGCGTGATGCCATGCATTTTGCTTCATTTCTAAACCTTGATCGGTTTAGAATGATCAGTTTCTCCAGCCGATAAACTTGAGATGTCAGCACTAAATCGTCTGTAACTTTTGATTTTGAATTCAGATTGTCACAAATCCAATGGCCACGTTAAGGTAGCTCAATTTTGTATATTGTGACAAAATTAAAGATATAAATAGCTATGATAAAGCCAAGTAATACAATCTATCCCAAACTTCATGATGCCATGCATTATGCTTTAATTGTAAACCTTTGATCTAATGATCATTTTAGAATGATCAATTTAACTAACTGATAACATTGACATGTCCACAGTAAATTGTGAGTAACTTTTGATTTAAAGTTCAGAGTGACACGAATCCAACGCCTACGTTAAACTATCTCAATTTTCTATATTGTGAAAAAAATTATTATTGAAATAGCTATGACAAAGCATACAAGTAATCCAATATATCTCAAACTGCATGGTGCCATGCATTATGCTTTATTTGTAAATCTTTTCCTAATGAGCACCAATGATCATTTTAAAATAATCAATTTAACTGGCTGGTAAACTTGATATGTCCGCACTAAAACTTGCATAAATTTTGTTTTAGAGAGTTCCGAATGACAGGATTCAAATGCCCACGTTAAGTTAGCTCAATTTTCTATATTGGGAAAAAATTTAAGACCGAAATAGCTACAAAAAAGGTTCGAAGTAGACCAATCTATCCCAAACTTTGTGATTCCATGCATTATGCTTCGTTTGTATACCTTTGCTTAGTGAGCACCAATAATCAGTTTAGTATGATCAATTTAACTATCTGATAAACTTGACATGTACTCACTAAATTTTGTGTAACTTTTGATTTAGAATTCAAAATGAAACGAATCCAGTGCCCACTTTAAGCTAGCTCAATTTTCTATATTGTAAAAAAATTGAGGACCGAAATACCAATGACAAAGCCTACAAATAATCCAATTTATCTCAAACTGCGTGGTGCCATGCATTATGCTTTATTTGTAAACCTTTCCCAAATGAGCACCAAAGATCATTTTAGAAGGAGGATCAGTTTAACTAGCTGATAAATTTGACATTTTCGAACTAAGTCGTGCATAACTTTTTATTTAGCGTTCTGAATAAAGCGAATCCAACACCTACGTTAAGGTAGCTCAATTTTCTATATTGGGACAAACCTAAGACCGAAATAACTACAAAAAGACTCTAAGTAATCCAATTTATCTGAAACTGTGTGATGCCATGCATTATGCTTCATTTGTAAACATTTGTTCAGTGAGCACCAATGATCTGTTTAGAATGATCAATTTAACTAGCCGATACCCTTGACATGTATGCACTAAATCGTGTGTAACTTTTGATGTAGAGTTCATAATACACGAATCGATTTCCCATGTTAAGCTTGCTCAATTTTCTATATCAAGACAAAATTTAATATGAAAATAGCTACGCCAAAGCCTCCAAGTAATTCAATTTATCCCAAACTGCGTGATGCCATGCATTATTCCTCATTTGTAAACCCTTATTCAATGAGCACCAATAATATGTTTAAAATGATCAATTTAGCTAGCCGATACACTTGACATGTACACACTAAATCGTGTGTAACTTTTGATTTAAAGTTAATAATACGCGAATCCTATGCCCACGTTAAGCTAGCTAAATTTTCTATATTAAGACAAAATTTAAGATGGAAATAGCTACGACAAAGCTTCCAAGTAATCTAATCTAACCCAAACTGCGTGTTTCCATGCATTATGGTTCATTTGTAATCCTTTGCGCAACGAGCATCAATGATCTATTTAGAATGATCAATTTAACTAGCCGATAAACTTCAGATGTACGCACTAAATCATCCGTAGCTTTTGATTTATAGTTCAGAATGACACGAATCGGTGCCCACATTAAGCTACCTCAATTTTCTACAATGTGACAAAATTTAAGACCGAAATAGCTACACTAAAGCTCCAGGTAATCCAATCTATCACAAACTGCATGATATCATGCGTTATGCTTCATTTGTAAACCTTTGCTCAATGAGCATCAATTATCATTTTAGAATGATCAATTTAACTAGCCGATAAAATTGATATGTCTACACTAAATCGTGCGTAAATTTTCATTTAGAGTCCGAATGACAGGAATCCAACGTCCATGTTAAGCTGACTCAATTTTCTATATTGTGAAAAAATTAGTGCCGAAATAGCTACGACTAAGCCTACAAGTAATCCAATCTCTCTTAAACTCCGTGGTGCCATGCATTATGCTTCATTTCTAAACCTTTGCACGATGAGATCCAATGACCATTCTAGACGGATCAATTTAGCTGGCCGATGAATATGACATGTCCGCACTAAATCGTGCGTATGTTTTTTAATTTACAGTTTGGAATGAAGTGAATCCAACGGCCATGTTAAACTAGCTCAATTTTCTATATTGGCACAAATTCTTGGACCAAAATAGCTATAAAAAGCCTCCAATGAAGGCTTATAAATGAAGGTTTACAAGTAATCCAATCCATCCCAAATTGTGTGATGCCTTGCATTATATTTCATTTGTAAACCTTTGTTCAGTGAGTACCAATGACCAGTTTAAAATGATCAATTTAACTACCCGATACACTTGACATGTATGCACTAAATCGTGTGTAACTTTTGATTTAGACTTCAAAATACACAAATCCAATACCCACATTAAGCTATCTCAATTTTCTTTAGAGTCCATGCATTATGCTTCGTTTGTATACCTTTGCTTAGTGAGCACCAATAATCAGTTTAGTATGATCAATTTAACTAGCTGATAAACTTGACATGTACTCACTAAATTTTGTGTAACTTTTATTTAGAATTCAAAATGAAACGAATCCAGTGCCCACTTTAAGCTAGCTCTATTTTCTATATTGTAAAAAAATTGAGGACCGAAATACCAATGACAAAGCCTACAAATAATCCAATTTATCTCAAACTGCGTGGTGCCATGCATTATGCTTCATTTGTAAACCTTTTCCGAATGAGCACCAAAGATCATTTTAGAAGGATCAGTTTAACTACCTGATAAATTTGACATTTTCGAACTAAGTCATACATAACGTTTTATTTAGCGTTCTGAATAAAGCGAATCCAACGCCCACGTTAAGGTAGCTCAATTTTCTATATTGGGACAAACCAAAGACCAAAATAACTACAAAAAAGACTCCAAGTAATCCAATTTATCTGAAACTGTGTGATGCCATGCATTATGCTTCATTTGTAAACATTTGTTCAGTGAGCACCAATGATCTGTTTAGAATGATCAATTTAACTAGCCGATACACTTGACATGTATGCACTAAATCGTGTGTAACTTTTAATGTAGAGTTCATAATACACGAATCGATTTCCCATGTTAAGCTTGCTCAATTTTCTATATCAAGACAAAATTTAATATGAAAATAGCTACGCCAAAGCCTCCAAGTAATTCAATTTATCCCAAACTGCGTGATGCCATGCATTATTCCTCATTTGTAAACCCTTATTCAATGAGCACCAATGATCAGTTTAAAATGATCAATTTAGCTAGCCGATACACTTGACATGTACACACTAAATCGTGTGTAACTTTTGATTTAAAGTTAATAATACGCGAATCCTATGCCCACGTTAAGCTAGCTAAATTTTCTATATTAAGACAAAATTTAAGATGGAAATAGCTACGACAAAGCTTCCAAGTAATCTAATCTAACCCAAACTGCGTGTTTCCATGCATTATGGTTCATTTGTAATCCTTTGCGCAACGAGCATGAATGATCTATTTAGAATGATCAATTTAACTAGCCGATAAAATTGAGATGTACGCACTAAATCGTCCGTAACTTTTGATTTAGAGTTCAGAATGACACGAATCGGTGCCCACATTAAGCTACCTCAATTTTCTACATTGTGACAAATTTTAAGACCGAAGAGCTACACTAAAGCTCCAAGTAATCCAATCTATCCCAAACTGCATGATACCATGCATTATGCTTCATTTGTAAACCTTTGCTCAATGAGCATCAATTATCATTTTAGAATGATCAATTTAACTAGCCGATAAAATTGATATGTCTACACTAAATCGTGCGTAAATTTTGATTTAGAGTCCGAATGACACGAATCCAACGCCCATGTTAAGCCAGCTCAATTTTCTATATTGTGAAAAAATTAGTGCCAAAATAGCTACGACTAAGCCTACAAGTAATCCAATCTATCTTAAACTCCGTGGTGCCATGCATTATGCTTCATTTGTAAACCTTTGCACGATGAGATCCAATGACCATTCTAGACGGATCAATTTAACTGGCCGATGAATATGACATGTCCGCACTAAATCGTGCGTATATTTTAATTTACAGTTTGGAATGAAGCGAATCCAACGGCCATGTTAAACTAGCTCAATTTTCTATATTGGCACAAATTCTTGGACCAAAATAGCTATAAAAAGCCTCCAATGAAGGCTTATAAATGAAGGTTTACAAGTAATCCAATCCATCCCAAATTGTGTGATGCCATGCATTATATTTCATTTGTAAACCTTTGTTTAGTGAGTACCAATGACCAGTTTAAAATGATCAATTTAACTACCCGATACACTTGACATGTATGCACTAAATCGTGTGTAACTTTTGATTTAGACTTCATAATACACAAATCCAATACCCACGTTAAGTTATCTCAATTTTCTATATTAAGACAAAATTTAAGACGGAAATAACTACGACAAAGCATCCAAGTAATCCAATCTATCCCAAATTGCATGAAGTCATGCATTATGCTTCATTTGTAAACCTTTGCTCAACAAGCATCAATGATCGGTTTAGAGTGATCAGTTTATCTAGCCGATAAACTTGAGATGTCCACACTAAATCATCCATAACTTTTGATTTTGAGTTTAGAATGACACGAATCCAATGCCCACGTTAAGGTATCTCAGTTTTCTATATTGTGACAAAATTAAAGACTGAAATAGCTACAATATAGCCTAGCTGTAATCCAATTTATCACAAACTGTGTGATGCCATGCATTATGCTTCATTTTAAACCTTTGCTCAATGAGCACCAATGATTATTTTGAAATGATCAATTTAACTAACCGATAAACTTGACATGTCCGCATGAAAACGTGGCTAACTTTTGATTTAGAGTTCTGAATCACGCGAATCAAACACCCACGTTAAGCTAGCTTAATTTTGTATATTGGGACAAAATTGAAGACCGAAATAGCTACAAAAAGCCTCCAAGTAGAGCAATCTATCCCAATCTGGGTGATTCCATTCATTATGCTTCATTTGTAAACCTTTTCTCAGTGAGCACCAATGATCAGTTTAGAATGATCAATTATCCAAAACTACGTGATGCCATGCATTATGCTTCATTTGGTAACCTTTGTTCACTGAGCATCAATGATGAGTTTAGAATGATCAATTTAACTAGCCGATAAAATTTACATTTACACACTAAATTGTGTGTAACTTTTGATTTAGAGTTCATAATACATGAATCTAACACTCACTCTAAGCTACCTCAATTTTCTATATTAAGACAAAATTTCAGACAGAAATAGCTATAACAAAGCCTCCAAATAATCCAATCTATCCCAAATTGCGTGATACCATGCATTATGATTCATTTGTAAACCTTTGATCAACGAGCATCAATGATCGATTTAGAGTAATAAATTTAACTAGCCAATAAATTTGAGATGTCCGAACTAAATTGTTAGTACATTTTTATTTATAGTTCAGAATGACACGAATCCAATGCTCACATTAAGATAGCTTAACTTTTTATATTGTGACAAAATTTAAGACCAAAATAGCTACGATAGAGCCTACAAGTAATCCAATATATCTCAAACTGCGTGACGCCATGCATTATGCTTCATTTGTACATATTCTCAATGAGTACCAATGATCATTTTAGAAAGATCAATTTAAATAGCTTATAATTTAGACATATCTGCACTGAATCGTGCGTAACTTTTGATTTAAAATTCAGAATAGCGAATCCAACGCTCACGTTTAGCTACCTCAATTTTTTATATTGTGAAAAATTTTGGGACCGAAATTGCTACGCAAAGCCTACAAGTAATCCAATATATCTCAAACTGCGTGCTGCCATGCATTATACTTCATCTATAAACTTTTGCCCAATGAGCACCAATGATCATTTGAAAAGGATCCATTTAACTAGCTTGTAAACTTGACAAGTCTGCACTAAATTGTGCGTAACTTTTGATTTAGAATTCCGAATAAAGCGAATCCAATACCCATGTTAAACTATCTCAATTTTCTATATTGGGAAAACATCTAAGACAAAAATAAATACGGAAAAGCCTCCAAGTGATCCAAACTATCGCAAACTGCGTAATGCCAAGCATTATGGTTCATTTCTTAACCTTTGTTCAGTGAGCACCAACGATCAGTTTAGAATGATCAATTTAACTAGCCGATACACTTGATGTGTACGCATTAAATCTTATGTAACTTTTGATTTAGACTTCATAATACACGAATCCAACGCCTACGTTAACCAACCTCAATTTTCTATATTAAGACAAAATGTAAAATGGAAATAGCTACGACAAAGCCTCCAAGTAGTGCAATCTATCACAAACTACATGATGCCATGCATTATGTTTCATTTGTAAACCTTTGTTCAGTGAGCATCAATGATTAGTTTAAAATAATCAATTTAACTAGCTGATACACTTGACATGTACGCACTAAATCGTCTGTAACTTTTGATTTAGAGTTCAGAATACACGAATCCAACGCCCAAGTTAGGCTAGCTTAATTTTCTATCTTAAGACCAAATTTAAGATGGAAATAACTACGACAAAGCCTCGAAGTAATCCAATCTATCCCAAACTGCGTGATTCCATGCATTATGCTTCGTTTGTAAATCTTTGCTCAACGAGCATCAGTGATCGGTTTGGAATGATCAATTTAACTAGCCGATAAACTTGAGATGTATGCACTAAATCTTCTGTAACTTTTGATTTGGAGTTCAAAATGTCACGAATCATGTGCCCATGTTAATATTTAGAAAAAATATAGGACCAGAATAGCTACGACAAAGTCTACAAGTAATCCAATCTATCTCAAACTGCGTGGTGTCATCCAATATGCTATATTTGTAAACCTTTTCCCAACGAGCACCAATGAACATTTTAGAAGGATCAATTGAACTAGCCGATAAACTTGATATGTCCGCACTAAATCGTGCGTAACTTTTGATATAGAGTTCTGAATGAAGCGAATCCAACGTCCACGTTAAGCTAGCTCAGCTTTCTATATTGTGACAAAATCTATGACCGAAATTGCTACTACGAAGCCTTCAAGCACTCGAATCTATCATAAATTGCGTGATGCCATGCATTATGGTTCATTTGTAAACCTTTGCTACACGAGCATCAATGATCGGTGTAGAATGATCAATTTAACTAGCCGCACTAAATCGTCCGTAACGTTTTGTTTAGAGTTCAGAATGACACGAATCCAATGCTCATATTAAGCTAGCTCAATTTTCTGTATTGTGACAAAATTAAAGACCGAAATAGCTACGATAAAGCCTCCAAGTAATCAATTCTATCCAAAACTGTGTGATAACATGCATTATGCTTCTTTTGTAAACCTTTGCTCAATGAGCACCCATGATCATTTTATAATGATCAATTCTACTACTCATTAAACTTGACAATTCCACACTAAATCATGAGTAACTTTCGATTTAGAGTTCGGAATGACACAAATCCAGTGCCCACGTTAAGCTAGCTCAGTTTTCGATATTAAGACATAATTTAAGACAGAAATAACTACGACAAAGCCTCAAAGTAATCCAATCTATCCCAAACTGTGTGATGCCATGCATTATGCTTCATTTGTAAAACTTTGTTAAACGAGCATCAATGATCAGTTTAGGATGATCATTTTAACTAGCAGATAAACTTGAGATGTCCACACTAAATCGTTCGTAAATTTGGATTTAAAAGTTCAGAATGACATGAATACAAGTCCCATGTTAAACTTCTATATTAAAACAAAATCTAGGACGAAAATAGCTATGACAAAGCCTCCAAGTAATCCAATCTATACCAAACTACGTGATTGGCATGCATTATGCTTCATTTGTAAGCCTTTGATCAGTGAACACCAATGATCAGTTTAGAACGATCAACTTAACTAGCCGATACACTTGACATGTACGCACTAAATCGTTTGTAACTTTTGATTTAGAATTTAGAACACACGAATCAAACGCCCACATTAATCTAGCGCAATTTTTTTATATTATGACAAAATTTAAAACGGAAATACCTACGACAAAGCATCCAAGTAATCCAATCTATCCCAAACTGCGTGATGCCATGCATTATGCTTCATTTGTAAACCATTGCTCAACGAGCATCACTGATCGTTTTGGAATGATCAATTTATCTAGTCGATAAACTTGAGATCTCTTCACTAAATCGTCCGTAACTTTTGATTTAGAGCTCGGAATAAAACGAATCCAATTCCCAGATTAAACTAGCTCAATTTTCTATATTATGATTAAGAGATAGAATCAGACCGATTCCCTAAATACCTTTCTGGATATTCCTTAATGCCCTGGCTATTCACGGAACGTTAGAAGCGAATGAATAATCATCTGCTTCTTGAAGAAAGCAAAGAATTTTTTGGGAATCCTACAAGAGCCATTCGTTCTTTTTTCTCTGACAGATGGTCAGAACTTCATCTGGGTTCGAATCCTACTGAGAGGTTCACTAGGGATCAGAAATTGTTGAAGAAAGAACAAGATGTTTCTTTTGTCCCTTCCACGCGATCGGAAAATAAAGAAATAGTTAATATATTCAAGATAATTACGTATTTACAAAATACCGTCTCAATTCATCCTATTTCATCAGATCTGGGATGTATGGGTAGCAAGAGGGCGCTTATGCCCCGACGGTGGGGCCTTATGGGGAAGGGCCCAGCCCGATAGGGACAGCACACCCCCACTTCAAGCGCACCTCTGTATCGACTAAATCACTCTTTTGGTCTAGTCGGTGGAACAGGTGACCCACGCGAGCTGGTTAGATGCGTGGGGCAGAGGGCTCGTAGTACCCCCTTTTTATGATCCAGCCTTTTCTTCGCTTTGGTAGTGAATAACCTACTCAAAAAATAGGGAGGCCTGCACGCCCCCTTTGAGACTACTAAGGCAGGTGGTGGACTCTT
Organism: Pugionium dolabratum; assembly: GCA_018901945.1. Classification (NCBI taxonomy): domain Eukaryota; kingdom Viridiplantae; phylum Streptophyta; class Magnoliopsida; order Brassicales; family Brassicaceae; genus Pugionium; species Pugionium dolabratum. The sequence goes on from JAEVFF010000490.1 coordinate 42,398, forward strand.
GGAAGGGATTAAGACCAAAATAGCTATGATAAAGCCTCCAAGTAATCCAATCTATCCCAAACTGCCTAATGCCATGCATTGTGCTTCTTTTGTAAACCTTTGCTCAATGAGCACCAATGATCATTTTAAAATGATCAATTTAACCATCTGATAAACTTGACATGTACGCACTAAATCGTTCATAACTTTTGATTTAGAGTTCAGAAGGACGCGAATCAAACACCCATGATAAGCTAATTTTCAATATTGTGAACAAATTTAGCACCGAAATAGGTACAACAAAGCCTACAAGTAATCCAAACTATCTCAACCTGCATGGTGCCATACATTATGCTTCACTTGTAAACCTTTGCCCAATGAGCACCAATGATCATTTTAGAAGGATCAATTTAACTGGCCGATAAACTTGACATGTCTGCATTAAATCGTGGGTAGCTTTTGATATAGGGTTCTTAATGAAGCAAATCAACCGCCCACGTTAAGCTAGCTAAATATTTTATATTAGGAGAAATTCTAAGACAGAAATAGCTAGGACAAAGCCTCCAAGTAATTCAATCGATCACATACTGTGTGATGCCATGCATTATCCTTCATTTGTAAGCCTTTGTTCAATTAGCACCATTGATCAGTTTAAAATGATCAATTTAACTAGCAGATAAACTTGTGATGTACATACTAAATCGTCCGAAACTTTTGAATTAGGGTTCAGAATTACACGAATCCAAGTCCCATATTAAGCTAGCTGAATTTTCTATATTAAGACAATATTTAAAATGGAAAAAGCTACAATAAAGTCTCCAAGTAATCCAATCTATCCCAAAGTGCATGATGCCATGCATTATTCTTCATTTGTAAACCTTTGTTCAATGGGCACCAATGATCAGTTTAAAGTGATCAATTTAACTAGGTGATTCACCTGACATGTACGCACTAAATTGTATGTAACTTTTGATTTAGAGTTCCGAAAACACGAATCCAATGCCCATGTTAAACTAGCTCAATTTTCTATATTAAAACAAAATTTAAGAAGGAAATAGCTACGACAAAACCTACAAGTAATCCAATCTATCCGAGACTCCGTGATGGCATGCATTATTCTTCATTTGTAAACTTTTGTTCAATGAGCACCAATGATCAATTTAGAATTATCAATTGAACTAGCCGATATACTTGACTTGTACGCACTAAATTGTCTGTAACTTTTGATTTCGAATTTAAAATGCACGAATACAAGGCCCACGTTAAACTAGCTCAATTTTCTATATTAAAACAAAATTTAAGACTGAAAAAGCTACGACAAAAATTCCAATTAATCCAATATATCGCAAACTGCGTGATGCCATGCATAATGCTTCATTTGTAAAGCTTTGCTCAACAAGCATCAATGATCGGTTTAGAATGATCAATTTAACTAGCTAATACACTTGACATGTACGCACTAAATCGTTTGTAACTTCTGATTTAGAATTTAGAATACACAAATCAAACTCCCACGTTAAGCTAGCACAATTTTCTATATTAAGTCAAAATATAAGAAGGAAATACCTACGACAAAGCCTCCAAGTAATCCAATCTATCCCAAACTGTGTGCATGTCTGCATTAAATCGTGGGTACTTTTGATATAGGGTTCTTAATGAAGCAAATCAACCGCCCACGTTAAGCTAGCTAAATTTTTATATTAGGAGAAATTCTAAGACAGAAATAGCTAGGACAAAGCCTCCAAGTAATTCAATCGATCACATACTGTGTGATGCCATGCATTATCCTTCATTTGTAAGCCTTTGTTCAATTAGCACCATTGATCAGTTTAAAATGATCAATTTAACTAGCGATAAACTTGTGATGTACATACTAAATCGTCCGTAACTTTTGAATTAGGGTTCGAATGACACGAATCCAAGTCCCATATTAAGCTAGCTGAATTTTCTATATTAAGACAATATTTAAAATGGAAAAAGCTACGACAAAGTTTCCAAGTAATCCAATCTATCCCAAACTGCATGATGTCATGCATTATGCTTCATTTGTAAACCTTTGTTCAATGGGCACCAATGATCAATTTAACTAGCTGATGCACACCTGACATGTACGCACTAAATTGTGTGTAATTTTTGATTTAGAGTTCAAAATACACGAATCCAATGCCCATGTTAAGCTAGCTAAATTTTCTATATTAAGACAAAATTTAAGAAGGAAATAGCTACGACAAAACCTACAAGTAATACAATCTATCCGAAACTGAGTGATGTCTTGCATTATGCTTCATTTGTAAACCTTTGTTCAATCAGCACCAATGATCAGTTTAGAATCATCAATTTAACTAGCCGATATACTTGACATGTACGCACTAAATTGTCTGTAATTTTTGCTTTCGAATTTAAAATGCACAAATCCAAGGCCCACGTTAAACTAGCTCAATTTTTCTATATTAAAACAAAATTTAATACTGAAAAAGCTACGACAAAATCTCCAATTAATCCAATATATCGCAAACTGCGTGATGCCATGCATAATGCTTCATTTGTAAAACTTAGCTCAACAAGCATCAATGATCGGTTTAGAATGATCAATTTAACTAGCTGATACACTTGACATGTACGCACTAAATCGTTTGTAACTTCTGATTTAGAATTTAGAATACCCAAATCAAACTCCCACGTTAAGCTAGCACAATTTTCTATATTAAGTCAAAATATAAGAAGGAAATACCTACGACAAAGCCTCCAAGTAATCCAATCTATCCCAAACTGTGTGATGCCATGCATTATTCTTCATTTGTAAACCATTGCTCAACAAGAATCAATGATCGTTTTGGAATGATCAATTTATCTAGTCGATAAACTTGAGATATCCGCAAGAAATCGTCCATAACTTTTGATTTAGTGTTCAAAATGAAATGAATCTAATTCCCAGATTAAGCTAGCTCAATCTTCTATAATGTGATGAATTTAAAACCGAAATAGCTACGATAAAGCCTCCAAGTAATCCAATCTATCCCAAACTGCCTAATGCCATGCATTGAGCTTCTTTTGTAAACCTTTGCTCAATGAGCACCAATGATCATTTTAAAATGATTAATTTAACCACCTGATAAACTTGACATGTACGCAGTAAATCCTGCATAACTTTTGATTTAGAGTTCAGAAGGACACGAATCAAACACCCATGATAAGCTAATTTTCTATATAGTGAAAAAATTTAGCACAGAAATAGATACAACAAAGTCTACAAGTAATCCAATCAATATCAACCTGCGTCGTGCCATCCATTATGCTTCATCTGTAAACCTTTGCCCAATGAGCACCAATGATCATTTTATAAGGATCAATTTAACTGGCCGATAAACTTGACATGTTCGCATTAAATCGTGCGCAACTTTTGATATAGGGTTCTAAATGAAGCGAATCAACCACCCACATTAACCTAGCTCAATTTTCCATATTAGGAAAATTCTAAGACAGAAATAGCTACGACAAAGCCTCCAAGTAATTCAATCTATCACATACTTCGTGATGCCATGCATTATGCTTCATTTGTAAGCCTTTGTTCAATTAGCACCATTGTCAGTTTAAAATGATCAATTTAACTAGCCGATAAACTTGTGATGTACGCACTAAATCGTCCGTAACTTTTGAATTAGAGTTCCGAATGACACGACTCCAAGTCCTATATTAAGCTAGCTCAATTTTCTATATTAAGAAAAAACTTAAGATGGAAAAAGCTACGACAAAGTCTCCAAGTAATCCAATCTATCCCAAACTGCGTGATGTCATGAATTATGCTTCATTTGTAAACCTTTGTTCAGTGAACACCAATGATCAGTTTAAAATGATCAATTTAACTAGCTGATACACACCTGACATGTACGCACTAAATTGTGTGTAATTATTGATTTAGAGTTCAAAATACATGAATCCAGTGCCCATGTTAAGCTAGCTAAATTTTCTATATTAAGACTAAATTTAAGAAGGAAATAGCTACGACAAAACCTACAAGTAATACAATCTATCCGAAACTGCGTTATGTCATGCATTATGCTTTATTTGTAAACCTTTGTTCAATCAGCACCAATGATCAGTTTAGAATCATCAATTTAACTAGCCGATATACTTGACATGTACGCACTATCGTCTGTAATTTTTGCTTTCGAATTTAAAATGCACGAACCCAAGGCCCACATTAAACTAGCTCAATTTTTCTATATTAAAACAAAATTTTAGACGGAAATAGCTATGACAAAATCTCCAATTAATCCAATCTATCCCAAATTGCGTGATGCCATGCATTATGCTTCATTGGTAAAGTTTTGCTCAACGAGCATCAATGATCGGTTTAGAATGATCAATTTAACTAGCCGATACACTTAGGCACTAAATCGTCTGTACCTTTTGATTTAGAATTCAGAATACACGAATCCAACGCCCACGTTAATCAAGCTCAATTTTCTATATTAATACAAAATTTACAACCGAAACAGTTACGATAAAGCATCCAAGTAATCTAACATATCCGAAAGTGCGTGATGCCATGCATTCTTTTGTAAACCTTTGCTCAATGGGCACCAATGACCATTTTAGAATGATCAATTCAACTAACCGATAAACTGGATATGTCCGCCCTAAATCGTGCGTAACTTTTGATATAGGGTTCAGAATGACACGAATCCAACGACCATGTTAAGCTAATTTTCTATATTGTGAAAACATTTAGGACCAACATAGCTATGACAAAGCCTACAAATAATCCAGTGTATCTCAAATGTCGTGGTGCCATGCATTATGATTTGTAAACCTTTGCCCAATGAGCACCAATGATCAATTTGGAAAGACCAATTTAACTAGCCAATAAACTTGAGATGTCCTCACTAAATCGTCCGTAACTTTTGATTTAGAGTTCTGAATGACACGAATCCAATGCCCACGTTAAGCTAGCTCAATTTTCTATATTGTGAAAAAATTTATTTACCGAAATAGCTGTGAAAAAACCTACAAGTAATCCAATCTATCACAAACTGTGTGGTCCCATGCATTATGCTTCATTTGTAAACCTTTGCCAAATGAGCACCAATGATCATTTTAGAGGGATCAATTTAACTGGCCGATAAACTTGACATGTCCGCACTAAATCATGGGTAACTTTAGATATAGAGTTCTGAATGAACCGAATCCAACCCCCACATTAAGCTACCTCAATTTTCTATATTGGGACCAAAATTTAAAACCGAAATATCTACGAAAAATTGTCCAAGTAATCCAATCTATCCCAAACTGCATGATACTATGTATTATGATTCATTTGTAAACCTTTGTTCAGTGAGCACCAATGATCAGAATGACATGAATCCAAGTCCCATATTAAGCTAGCTCAATTTTCTATATTATGAAAAAAGTTGAGACCAAAATAGCTACGAGAAAGTCTCTAAGTAATCCAATTTATCCCAAACTTCGTGATGCCATGCATTACGCTTCTTTTGTATACCTTTGCTCAATGAGCACCAATGATTATTTTAGAATGATAAATTTAACTAGCCGATAAACTTGACATGTTCGCATTAAATCGTGCTTAACGTTTGATTTAGAGTTCAGAATGAAACGAATCCAACACCCATGTTAAGCTAATTTTCTATATTGTGAAAATATTTTGGACTGAAATAGCTATGACAAAGCCTAAAAGTAATCCAATCAATCTCAAACTGCGTGGTGCGATGCATTATGCTTGATTTGTTAACCTTTGCCAAATGAGCACCAATGATCATTTTAGAAGGATCAATTTAACTGGCCGAGAAACTTGACTTGTCCGCACTAAATCATGTGTAACTCTAGATATAGAGTTCTAAATGAATCGAATCCAACATCCACTTAAACTATCTCAATTTTCTGTATTGGCAAAAAATCTAACACCTAAATACATACAAAAAAGCTTGCAAGTAATCCAATATATCCCATACTGCGTGATACTGTGTATTATGCTTGATTTGTAAACCTTTGCTCAGTGAGCACCAATGAATAATTTAGCATTATCAATTTAACTAGCCGATACACTTGACATGTACGCACTAAATCGTGTGTAACTTTTGATTTAGAGTTCAAAATACAAAAATCCAACGCGCACATTAAGCTAGCTCAATTTTCAATATTAAGACGGAAATAACTACGACAAAACCTCGAAGTAATCCAATCTATCTCAAACTGTGTGATGCCATGCATTATGCTTCATTAGTACCCTTTGCTTAACGAGCATTAATGATCGGTTTACAATGATCAATTTAACAAGCTGATAAACTTGAGATGTCCACACCAAATCGTCCGTAACTTTTGATTTAGACTTCAGAATGACACGAATCCAAGTCTCATTTTAAGCTAGTTCAGTTTTCTATATTGTGACAAAATTTAAGACCGAAATAGCTATGATAAGCCTCCAAGTAATCCAATCTATCCCAAACTGCGTGATGCCCTGCATTATGTTTCATTTGTATACCTTCGCTCAACGAGCATCAATGATCAGTTTAGAATGATCGGTTTATCTGGCCGATTAACTTGAGATGTCCGCACTAAATCATCCGTAACCTTTTAGTTTTAGTTCAGAATGACACGAATGCAATACCCACATTACGGTATTTCAATTTTCTATATTTTGACAAAATTAGAAAGTGATATGCTGCGATAAAGCCAACAAGTAATCCAATCTATCCCAAAACTGCGTGATGCCATGCATTATGCTTCATTTGTAAAAAATTTCTCAAAGATCACCAATGATCATTTTAGAATGATCATTTTAATTAAGCGAAAAACATGACTTGTCCGCACTAAATCGGGCATAACTTTTGATTTAGAGTTCAAAATGACACGAATCCAATGACTATGTTAAACTACCTCAATTTTCTATATTATGAATAATATTTTGACTGAATTAGCTACGACAAAGCCTACAAGTAATCCAATAAATATCACACTGCGTGGTGCCATGAATTATGCTTCATTTGTAAACCTTTTCCCAATGAGTACCAATGGTCATTTTAAAACGATCAATTTAACTAGCTGATAAACGATCAATTTAACTAAAACATGCGTAACTTTTTATTTTGAGTTCCGAAAACGTAATTCCATGCATTATGTTTCATTTGTAAACCTTTGCTCAGTGAGCACCAATGTTCAGTTTAGAATGATTAATTTAACTAGCAGATACACTTGAAATGTACGCACTAAATCGTCCAAAACTTTTGATTTAGAGTTCAGAATGACACGAATCCAACACCCACGTTAAGCTAGCTCAATTTTCTATATTGTGAAAAAAATTAAGATAGAAATAGCTATTTTCTATATTGTGAAAAAATTTAAGACAGAAATAGCTACGACAAAGCGTCCAAGTAATCCAATCTATCTCAAACTGCGTGGTGTCATGCATTATGCTTCATTTGTAAAGCTTTCCTCAACTAGCACCAATGATCTTTTTAGAATGATCAATTTTACTAGCCGATAAACTTGACATGCCCACACTAAATCGTCCGTAAGTTTTGATTTAGACTTCCGAATGACACAAATCCAACTCCCACGTTAAGCTTGCTCAATTTTCTATAATGTGATAGAATTTAAAACCGAAATAGCTACAACAAAGCCTCTAAATAATCCAATCTATCCTAAACTGTGTGATTCAATGCATTACGAATGATATATACGCCTTTACTCAATGAGCACCAATGATAACATTAGAATGATTATTTTAACAAGCTGATTCACTTAACATGTCCGCATTAAATCGTCTGTAACTATTGATTTAGAGTTCAAAATGACACGAATCCAATGGGCATGTTAAGCTAGCTCAGTTGTCTATATTGTGACAACATATGAGACTGAAAGAGCTACCACAAAGCCTTAAAGTAATCCAGTGTATCCTAAGCTGCGTGATGCTATGCATTATGCTACATTTGTAAGCCTTCACTCAAGGAGCACTAATGATCAATTTAGAATGATCAGTTTAGAATGATCACTTTAACTGGCGGATCAACTTGACATGTCGGCACCCAATCATTCATAACATTTGATTTAGAGTTCAAAATGACACGAATTAAGCGCCCACGTAAAGGTAGCTCAATTTTCTATATTGTGATAACATTTGAGACTAAAAGAACTACCACAACGCCTTCAAGTAATCCAATGTATCCTATACTGCCTGATCCCATGCATTATGCTACTTTTATAGCCTTTATTCAAGGAGCACTAATGGTCAGTTTAGAATGATCAGTTTAAAACGATCACTTTAACTGGCCGATCAACTGGACATGTCCTCACTAAATTGTTTGTAACTTTTGATTTAGTTCAAAATGATATAAATTTAACGCCCATGTTAAGCTAGCTCAGTTTTCCATATTATGACAACACTTCATTGAAAGAGTTACGAAAAAGCTTCCAACTAATCCAATGCTGTGATCCTGATGAGGATCAAGCCCCTGATCAACTCCAAATTGTTGTGGATGAATGGATTGATGTTGCGGAATGGGTGAAACGATGGTGTAACTTGCAGATGTGTGAGCTCTTAAGTGGATGGATCCGAGAACAAGGGGAAATGGATGATACTTCTCAAGAATGGTGGAAAGTCCTTGGACTATCTGCTTGCTCTGTGTGAATGACAAAGGCCAGGCACGTTGGGCAAGGGGTAAATCGAATGGAAACTTCCATGGGTGATGAAGATCCCTTAGACTTTCGGCTCTTGAGAGGAATGAGAAAGTGTTCTAAAATTCCGTATTCAAGAGGATGATCAAACGAGTTTAAGAAGGAGATTTGCTATTAAAATGTTTGATGATTCAGAAAGAAGGATACAAGAGAGTACTTATAGTAGTCTAGGAAATTGCAAATGACTTCTAAAATTTTACCAAAACATTAAAGGAAATACTTAGGGAATTACAAAGACAACAAAGACAAAGACTAAGAAGTAAATAATGTTTTGACTTGATTCTTCCTCTCTTATTTCGTGGATGATGAGATAGAATGGGCCTTGGTTCACCAAGAGGTTGTGGTTAAGTATCTTGGGGTTGTCTCATTAAAAACCTATCTTAGAAAACCCATTGGGACAAAACTAAGAATAGGGAAAAAGAGTACAATCCAAGGCACCTCTCTTGGTGAGGTTTATGTGGCTTGAATCACAACCAATGTGGTTGGATTAGCACACAATAAGCTGGCCTGAATGGTGTTGAGAAGGTGTTGTAGTGTTGTCTTAAGCTTGGTTCTCTTGGATCGGGTAATGGGGCCATTGAAGATTTGTAGACTTTTATCTCCAATATCCACGGGTTCAAGCTGTTCCTTGGCATCTTTAGTGGCTTTTTCCTCCTCTGGTTGAAGCTGCTTCTTAGGTTGTGGTTCCTTGCTGGCCATGCTCACATCATCCATTGTATCTCAAACTATGTGATACCATGCATTATGCTTCATTTATAACCCTTTACTCAAGGAGCATCAATGATCAGTTAAGAATGATCATTTTAACTGGCCGATCAACTTTACTTGTCTACACTAAATCGTCCGTAACTTTTAATTTAGAGTTCAAAATGACACGAATCCAATGCCTACGTCAAGGTAGCTCAATTGTCTATATTGTGATAACATTTGAGAACAGAAGGGATACGATAAAGCCTCGAAAGATCTAATGTATCCCAAACTGTGTGATACCATGCATTATGCTTCATTTATAAGCCTTTACTCAAGGAGCATCATATCAGTTTAGAATGATCATTTTTAACTGGCCCATCAACTTGACATGTCCGCACTAAATACTACATAACTTTTGATTTAGAGTTCAAAATGACACAAATCCAATGCCACATTAAGCCAACTCAATTTTCTACACTGTAACAAAATTTAAGTTTGAAATAGCTATGACAAAGCCTCCAAGCAATCCAATCTATCTTAAACTGTGTTATTCGATACATTATGTTTCATTTATAAGGCTTAACTCATGGAGCACCAATGATTTGTTTCAAATGATCATTTTAACTAGCTGATCAAATTGACATGTCCGCACTAAATCGTCTCTAAATTTTAATTTAGTGCTCATAATGACATGAGTCCAATGCCCACGTCAAGCTAGCTCAATTTTCAATATTGTGAAAATATTTGAGACTAAAAGAACTACGAAAAAGCCTCCAAGTAATCTAGTGTATCACAAACTGCGTGATGCCATGATTACGCTTCATTTGTAACCCTTTACTCAAGGAGCACCAATGATCAGTTTAGAATGATCATTTTAACTGGCCGATCAGCTTGACATGTCCGCACTAAATCGTCTGTAACGTTTGATTTATAGTTAAGAATGACACAAATCCAACACCCTCATTAAGCTAGCTCAATTTTCTATATTGTGACAAAATTTAACATTGAAATAGCTACAAAAAAGCCTTCAAGGAATCCAATCTGTCCCAAACTGTGTGATGCAATGCATTATGCTTATCTAAATTGTCTGTAACATTTAATTTGGAATTCGTAATGACACGCATTCAACACCCACGTTAAGCAAGCTTAATATTCCATAATATGACAAATTTTACACTGAAAGATGTACGAAAAAGCCTCCAAGCAATCCAATGTATCCCAAACTGCGTGATGCCGTGCATTATGCTTCGTTTATAAGCCTTTACTCAAGAAGCACCAATGATCAGCTTAAAATGATCATTTTAACAGGCCAATAACCTTAACATGTCCACACTAAATAGTATCTAACGTTTGATTTAGAGTTCAAGATGATACGAAACCAACGCCCATGTTAAACTAGCTAAATTTTCTATATTGTGACAAAATTTAACATTGAAATAGCTACGAAAAAGGCTCAAAGTAATAACTGCGTTATGTCATGCATTACGCTTCATTTATATGCCTTTGCTGAACGAGCGTCAGTTTAGATTGATCATTTTTACTAGACGATCAACTTGACATGTCCGCACTAAATCGTTCATAACTTTTGATTTAGAGTTCAGAATGACATGAATCTAATGCCAACTTTATGCTAGCTCAATTTTCTATATTGTGACAACATTTGAGACTAAAAGAGCTACAAAAAAGCCTCCTAGTAATCCAATGTATCCCAAAATGCGTGATGCAATGCATTATGCTTCAATTTTAAGCCTTATTCAAAAAGCACCAATGATCAGTTTAGAATGATCATTTTAGCTAACCGATCAACTTGACATGTCCACACTAAATCCTCCGTAACTTTTGATTTAGAGTTCAGAATTACACCAATCCAATGCCCACATTAATCTAGCTCAATTTTCTATCTTGTGAAAACATTTGACACTGAAAGAGCAATGATAAAGCCCCAAGTAATCCAATGTATCCCAAATTGTGTGATGCCATTTATTGTGATTCATTTATATGCTTTTACTCAAAGAGCATCAATAATCAGTTTAGAATGATCATTTTAATTGGCCGATCAACTTGAGATGTATGCAGTAAAACGTCGTAGCTTTTGATTTAGACTTTAGAATGACATGAATTCAACGCCCACGTTAATCTAGATTAATCTATATAATGTGACAACATTTGGGAGTGAAAGAGCTACGACAAAGCCTTCACATAATCCAATGAATCACAAACTGCGTGATGTCATGCATTATGTTTCATTTATAAGCCTTCACTGAAGGAGCCCTAATGTGCAGTTTAGAATGATCATTTTAACTGGCCGATCACTTGACATATCTGCACTAAATCGTCTGAAATTTTATTTTAGAGTTTAGAATGACATTGAATCCAACGCCTATGTTAAGCTAGCTAATTATTCTATTTTGTGACAATATGTGAGGCTGAAAAAGCTACAACAAATCCACCAAGTAATCCATTATATACAAAGCCACCAAGAATTCAGAGTTCATAATGACACGAATCCAACGCCATCATTAAGCTAGCTCAATTTTCAATATTGTGACAATATTTCACACTAAAAGAGCTATGACAAAGCCTCCAAGTAATCCAATGTATCCCAAACTGCGTGATGCCATGCATTATGCTTCATTTATAAGCCATTACTCAAGGAGCAGAAATTTTAGTTTAGTATGATAATTTTTAACTGGCCGATCTCTTGACATGTTTGCACTAAATCGTCCGTAACTTTTGATTTAGAGTTCAGAATGAAACGAATCAAACGCCCACAATAAGCTAGCTAAATTTTCTATATTGTGACAACATTTGAGACTGAAAGAGTTACGACAAAGCTTCAAAGTAATCCAATATATCCCAGACTGTGTGATGTCATGCATTATGCTTTATCGATAAGCCTTTACTCAAAGAGCATCAATAATCAGTTTAGAATGATCATTTTAATTGGCCGATCAACTTGAGATGTATGCACTAAAACGTCGTAGCTTTTGATTTAGACTTTAGAATGACATGAATCCAACGCCCACGTTAATCTAGATCAATCTATATAATGTGACTACATTTGGGAGTGAAAGAGCTACGACAAAGCCTTCACTTAATCCAATGAATCACAAACTGCGTGATGTCATGCATTATGTTACATTTATAAGCCTTCACTGAAGGAGCCCTAATGTTCAGTTTAGAATGATCATTTTAACTGGCGGATCACTTGACATATCTGCACTAAATCATCTGTAATATTTTATTAGAGTTTAGAATGACATTGAATCCAACACCTACGTTAAGCTAGCTAATTATTCTATTTTTTGACAATATGTGAGGCTGAAAAAGCTACAACAAAGCCACCAAGTAATCCACTATATACAAAGCCACCAAGAAATCCACTGTATCCCAAACTGCGTGATGCCATGCATTATGCTTCATTTATAAGCCTTTACTTAATTAGCACTAATGATCAGTTTAGAATGATCATTTTAACTAGCCAATCACTTGGACATGTCCGCACTAAATCATATGTAAGTTTCTATATAGAGTTCAGAATGACACAAATCCAATACCAACGTTAAGCTAGCTCAATTTTCTATATTGTGACAACATTTGAGACTGAAAGAGCTATGACAAAAGCCTACTAGTAATCCAATGTATCCCAAATTGTGTTGTCATGCATTATGCTTCATTTCTAACGCTTTACTCAAGGAGCACCAATGATCAGTTTAGAATGATAGTTTAAACTGGCCGATCACTTGACATATCCGCACTAAATTGTTCGTAACTTTTGATTTAGAGTATAGAAAGACAATGAATCCAACGCCCACGTTAAGCAAGCTAAATATTCTATTTTGTGATAATTTTAAGACTGAAAGATCTACGACAAAGCCTCCAAGTAAACCACTAAATCCCAAACAGCGCGATGCCATGCATTATGCTTCATTTATAAGCCATTACTTAAGGAGCACGAATTATCGGTTTAGAATGATCATTTTAACTGGCCAATCACTTGGAAATTTCCGCACTAAATCATATGTAAGTTTCCATATAGAGTTCAGAATTACAGGAATCCAATGCCGGTGTTAAAGTAGCTAGATTTTCAATATTGTGACAACATTTGACACTGAAAGAGCTACGACAAAGCCTCCTAGTAATCCAATGTATCCCAAATTGTGTGATGCAATGCATTATGCTTCATTTATAGCCCTTTACTCAAGGAGAACCAATGATCAATTTTGAATGATCGTTTTACCTAGCTAATCAACTTGAGATGTCCGCACTAAATCGCCATCAAATTTTGATTTAAAGGTAAAAATGACATGAGTCAAACGCCAACGTTAAGCTAGCTCAATTTTCCATATTGTGATAATTTTAAGACTGAAAAGATCTACTACAAAGGCTCCAAGTAATCCAATGTATCCAAAACTGCGTGATGCCATACATTATTCTTCATTTATAAGCCTTTATTCAAGGAGCACGAATGATAGCTTTAGAATGATCATTTTATCAGGCCGATCATTTGACATGTATGCACTAAGTCGTTCACAACTTTTGATTTAGAATTCAGAATGACACGAATCCAACGCCGACGTTAAGCTAGCACAATTTTCAATATTGTGACAACATTTCAGACAGAAAGAGCTACGACAAACCTCCAAGTAATCCAATATATCCCGAGCTGTGTTATGCCATGCATTATGCTTCATTTATAAGCTTTTACCCAAGCAGCAGCAATGATCAGTTTAGAATGATCATTTTAACTGGTCGATCACTTGACATGTCTGCACTAAATCGTACGTAACTTTTGATTTAAAGTTCCAAAAGAAAGGAATCAAACGCCCACAATAAGCTAGCTAAATTTTCTATATTGTGACAACATTTGAGACTGAAAGAGATACGAAAAAGCCTCCAAGTAATCCAAATATCCCAAACTGCGTGATGCAGTGCATTATGCTTCATTTATAAGCCTTTACTCAAGGAGCACAAAAAATCCTTTTAGAATGATCATTTTAACTGGCCAATGACTTGACATGCCTGCACTAAATCATTCGTGACTTTTAATTTATAGTTAAGAATGACATGAATCCAACGCCCACGTTAAACTAGATCAATTTTCTATAATGTGACAACATTTGAGACTGAAAGAGCAACGAAAAAGCTTCCATGTAATCAAATGTATCACAAACTGCGTGATGCCATGCATTATGTTTCATTTATAAGCCTTTACTCAAAGAGCCCCATTGATTAGTTTATTAGGAACATTTTAACTGGCCGATCACTTGACATATCCGCACTAAATCGTCCGTAACTTTTGATTTACAGTTCAGAATGACACGAATCCAACGCCCACGTTAAGCTAGATCAATTTTCTATAATGTGACAACATTTGAGACTGAAAGAGCTACGACAAAGCGTCGAAATAATCGAATGTATCACAAATTGCGTGATGCCCTGCATTATGTTTCATTTATAGGACTTTACTCAAGGAGCCCCAATGATCAGTTTAGATTGATCATTTTAACTCCCTGATCACTTGATATATCCGCACTAAATCGTCCGTAACTTTTGATTTCGAGTTCAGAATGACACGAATCCAACGCCCATGTTAAGCTAGATCAATTTTCTATAATGTGACAACATTTGAGACTGAAAGAGCTAGACAAAGCCTCGAAATAATCCAATCTATCACAAAATGTGCGATGCAAAGTATTATGTTTCATTTATAAGCCTTTAGTCAAGGAGCACCAATGATCAGTTTAGAACGATCATTTGAACTGGCCGATGACTTGATATGTCCACACTAAATCGTCCTTAACTTTTGATGCAAAGTTCAGAATGACATGAATCCAGCTCCCACTTTAAGCTAGATCAATTTTCAATATTGTGAACACATTTGAGACTGAAAGAGCTACGACAAAGTGTACTAGTAATCCAGTGTATCCCAATTTGCGTGGTGCCATGCATTATGCTTCATTTATAAGCCTTTACTCAAGGAGCACCAGTGATCAGTTTAGAATGATCATTTTAACTGGCCGATCATTTGACATCTCCACACAAAATCATTTTTAACTTTTGATATAGAGTTCAAAATGACATGTATCCAATGCCCACGTTAAGGTAGTTCAATTTTCTATGTTGTGACAACATTTCAGACTGAAAGAGCTATGAAAAAGCATCCAAGTAATCCAATATATCCCAAACTGTGTGATGCCATGCTTTATCCTTCATTTATAAGCCTTTTCTTAAGGAGCACCAATGATTAGTTTAGAATAATCATTTTGACTGGCCCATAACTTGACATATACGCACTAAATCGTCTGTTAGTTTTGATTTTTAATTCAGAATGACACGCATCCAATGCCCAAGTTAAACTAGATCAATTTTCTATAATGTGACAACATTTGAGACTGAAAGAGCTACGATAAAGCCTCCAAGTAATCAAATGTATCACAAACTGCTTGATGCCTTGCATTATGTTTCATTTATAAGCCTTTACTCAAGGAGCCCCAATGATCAGTTTATTACGAACATTTTAACTGGCCGATCAATTGACATATCCACACGAAATGGTCCGTAACTTTTGATTTAGATTTCAGAATGACACGAATCCAATGCCCACGTTAAGATAGATCAATTTTCTTTAATGTGACAACATTTGAGACTGAAAGAGTTACGACAAAGCCTCCAAATAATCCAATGTATCACAAACTGCGTGATGCCATGCATTATGTTTCGTTTATAGGCCTTTACTCAAGGAGCCCCACTGATCAGCTTAGATTGATCATTTTAACTGGCCGATCACTTAACATATCCACACTAAATTGTCCGTAAATTTTGATTTAGAGTTCAAAATGACCCAAATCCAACGCCCATGTTAAGCTAGATCAATTTTCTATAATGTGACAACATTTGAGACTAAAAGAGCTACGAAAAATACTCCAAATAATCCAATGTATTACAAACTGCACGATGCCATGTATTATGTTTCATTTATAAGCCCTTAGTCAAGATGACCAATGATCAGTTTAGAATGCTCATTTGAACTGGCCGATCACTTGACATGTCTGCACTAAATTGTCCTTAACTTTTGATTTAGAGTTCAAAATGACACGAATCCAACGCCCCCTTTAAGCTAGATCAACTTTCAATATTCTGAATACATTTGAAACTGAAAGAGCTACAACAAAGTGTCCTAGTAATCCAGTTATCAAAAATTGTGTGGTGCCATGCGTTATGCTTCATTTGTAAGCCTTTACTCAAGGAGCACCAATAATCAGTTTAGAATGATCATTTTAACTGGCCGATCATTTGACATCTCCGCACTAAATTGTTATTAACTTTTGATTTAGAGTTCAAAATGACATGTATCCAATGGCCACGTTAAAGTAGCTCAATTTTCTATATTGTAACAACATTTCAGACTGAAAGAGCTACGACAAAGCCACCAAGTAATCCAATATATCCCAAACTGCGTGATGTCATGCATTGTCCCTCATTTATAAACCTTTTCTTAAAGAGCACCAATGATCAGTTTATAATGATTATTTTGACTGGCCGATAACTTGACATGTTTGCACTAAATCGTCCCTAACTTTTGATTTAGAGTTTAGATTGATACGAATCCAACGCCCATGTTAATCTAGCTCAATTTTCAGTATTGTGACAACATTTCAGACTGAAAGAGGTATGCCAACGCCTCCAAGTAATCCAATACATCCCAAAATGCGTGATGCCATGCATTATGCTTCATTTATATGCCTTTACTCAAGGTGCACCAATACTCAGTTTAGAATGATAATTATTTACTGGCCGATCACTTGATATGTACGCACTAAATCGTCCGTAAATTTTGATTTAGAGTTCACAATGACACGAATCCAACGTCCACGTTAACCTAGATCAATTTTCAATAATGTGACAATATTTGAGGCTAAAAGAGCTACGAGAAGTCCTCCAAATAATCCAATGTATCACAAAATGTGCGATGGCATGTATTATGATTCATTTATAAGGCTTTACTCAAGGAGCACCAATGATCAGTTTAGAACGATCATTTGAACTGGCCGATCACTTGACATGTCCACATTAAATCGTCCTTAACTTTTGATGTAAAGTTCAGAATGACGCGAATCCAACGCCCACTTTAAGCTAGATCAATTTTTAATATTGTGAACACATTTGGGATTGAAAGAGCTACGACAAAGTGTACCAGTAATCCAGTGTATCCCAAATTGCATGGTGCCACGCATTATGCTTCATTTATAAGCCTTTACTCAAGGAGCACCAATGATCAGTTTAGAATGATCGTTTTAACTGACCGATCATTTGACATCTCCACATGAAATCGTTTTTAACTTTTGATTTAGAGTTCAAAATGACATGTATCCAATGCCCACGTTAAGGTAGCTCAATTTTTTATGTTGTGACAACATTTCAGAGTGAAAGAGCTATGACAAAGCCTCCAAGTAATCCAATATATCCCAAACTGCGTGATGCCATGCTTTATCCTTCATTTATAAGCCTTTTCTTAAGGAGCACCAATGATCAGTTTAGAATGATCGTTTTGACTGGCCGATAACTTGACATGTTCGCACTAAATCGTCCGTAACTTTTGATTTTTAGTTCAGAACGACACGAATCCAATGCCCACGTTAAACTATATCAATTTTCTATAATGTGACAACATTTGAGACTGAAAGAGCTACGAAAAAGCCTCCAAGTAATCAAATGTATCACAAACTGCATGATGCCTTGCATTATGTTTCATTTATAAGCCTTTACTAAAGGAGCCCCAAATGATCAGTTTCGGATGGTTAGTTCAACTGGCCGTTCACTTGACATTTTCGCAATAAATCTTCTGTAACTTTTGATTTAGAGTTTAGAAGGACACGAATCCAACACCCACGTTAAGCTAGCTCCATTCTCAATATTGCTAAAAAATTTGAGACTGAAGAAACTACGAAAAAGCCTCCAGGTAATCCCATATATCTCAAATTTTGTGATTCCATGCATTATGATTCGTTTATAAGCCTTCACTCAAGTAGCACCAATGATCAGTTTAGAATTATCATTTTAACTAGCTGATCAACTTGAGATGTCCGCACAAAATCGTGTTCAACTTTAGATTCAGATCTCAAGATGACATGAGTCCAACGCCAACGTTAAGCAACCTTAGTTTTCCATATTGTGAAAATTTTGAGACAGAAAGAGCTATTACAAAGCTTCTAAGTAATCCAATGTATCCCAAACTACATGATGCCATGCATTATGCCTCATTTATAAGTATTTACTTAAGGAGCACCAATGATTAGTTTAGAGAGTTTATTTTCATTGACGATCAACTTGAAATGTCTACACTAAATCATCTCAAACTTTTGATTTAGAGCTAAGAATGACACGAATCCAACGCCCACAATAAGCTAGCTCAAATTTCTATATTGTAACAACATTTGAGACTCAAAGAGCTATGAAAAAGCCTCCATGTAGTCCAATGTATCCCAAACTTCGCGATGCATGCATTATTGTTCATTTATAAGCCTTTACTCAAGGAGCAGCAATGATCAGTTAAGAATGATCATTTTAACTTGCAGATCACTTGATATGTCCGCACTAATTCATCCATAACTTTTGATTTAGAGTTCAGAATGACACGAATCCAACACCCACGTTAAGTTAGCTCTATTTGCAATATTGTGACAATATCTGAGACTGAAAGAGCTATGATAAAGCCTCCAAGTAATCCAATGTATACCAAATTGCGTGATACCATGAAGTATGCTTCATTTATATGCCTTTACTCAAGGAGCACCAATGATCAGTTTAGAATGATCATTTTAACTGGCCGATCAGTAGACATATCTACAATAAATCGTCTGTAAATTTTGATTTAAAGTCTAGAATGACACTGAATCGAACGTTCATGTTAAGCTAGCTAAAGTTTTTATTTTGTGACAACCTTTGAGGCTGAAAAAGCTACGACAAAGCGTCCAAATATTCCAATGTATCCTAAGCTGCGCAATGGCATGCATAATGCTTCATTTATAAGTCTTTACTTAAGGAGCACCAATGATCAGTTTAAAATGATCATTTTCACTGGCCAATAACTTGGACATGTCCGCATTATATTGTCCGTAACTTTGATTTAGAGTCCAGAATGACTGGAATCCAACACCCACGTTAAGCTAGGTCAATTTTCAATATTGTGACAACATTTGATACTGAAAGAGCTATGGCAAAGCCTCCTAGTAATCCAATGTATCCCAAATTGCGTGATGTCATGTATTATGCTTCATTTATAAGCCTTTACCCAAGGAGCACCAATGATCAGCTTATAATGATCATTTTAACTAGCCGATCAACTTGAGGTGTCCGCACTAAATTGTCTTCAAAATGACACTGAATCCAACGCCCACGTTAAGCTAATTCAACTTTCCATATTGTGACAACATTTGAGGCTGAAGAAGCTACGACAAAGCCTCCAAGTAATCCCGTGTATCCCAAACTACGCGATACCATGCATTATTCTTCATTTATAAGCCACTACTCAAAGAGCACCAATGATCTGTTTAAAACTATCATTTTATCTGGCCGATCACTTGACATGTCCGCACTAAATCGTCCACCACTTTTTATTTAGAGTTCTGAATAACACGAATCCAATGCCCACATTAAGCTAGCTTAATTTTCAAAATTGTGACAATATTTCAGACTGAAAGAGCTACGACAAGGCCTCCAAGTAATCCAGTATATCCCAAACTGCGTGATGCCATGCATTATGCTTCATTTATAATCCTTTACTCAAGGAGCACCAATGATCAGTTTATAATGACCATTTTAACTGGCCGATCACATGACAAGTCCCCACTAAATCGGTCATAAATTTTGGTTTAGAGTTCAGAATAACATGAATACAACGCCCACATTTAGCTAGCTTAATTTTATATGTGGCAATATTTGAGACTGAAAGACTTACGACAAAGCCTCCAAGTAAACCAATGTATCCCAAACTGCGCGATGCCATGCATTATGTTTCATTTATAAGCCTTTACTAAACGAGCACCAATGATCAATTTAGAATTATCATTTTAACTGGCCGATCACTTGACATATCTGCAATAAATCGTGTGTAACTTCTGATTTAGAGTTCAGAATGACACTGAATCCAACGCCCACGATAAGCTAGCTTGATTTTCTATTTTGTGACAATATTTAAGGCTGAAAAAGCTAGTACAAGGCCTCGAAGTAATCAACTTTATCTCAAACTGCACGATGCCATGCATCATGCTTCATTTATAAGCCTTTTCTTAAGGAGCACTAATGATCAGTTTAGAATGATCATTTTAACTAACTAATCACTTGAACATATCCGTACTAAATCATTTGTAACTTTCAATTTAGAGTTAAAAATGACACGAATATACCGCCCACGTTAAGCAAGCTCCATTTTCAATATTGTAACAACATTTGAGACTGAATGAGTTACGACAAATCCTCCAAGTAATCCAATGTATCCCAAATTGTGTGATGCTATGCATTATGTTTCATTTATAAGCCTTTACTCAAGGAGCACCAATGATCTATTTAGAATGCTAATTTTAACCAGCTGATCAACTTGAGATGTCCGCACTAGATCGTCTTCAACTTTTGATTTAGAACTCAAAATGACATGAGTCCAACGCCCATGTTTACCTACCTCAATTTTCCATATGGTGATAATTTTGAGGCTGAAAGAGCTACTGCAAAGCCTCCAAGTAATTGGAAATATCCCAAACTGCGTGATGCCATGCATTATTCTTCATTTATAAGCCTTTACTCAAGGAGCACCAATGATTCATTTACAATGATCATTTTATCTGGCCGATCACTTGACATGTCCGCACAAAATCGTCTGTAAATTTTGATTAAAGTTCAGAATGAAACGAATCCAACACCCACGTTAAGCTAGCTCAATTTTCTATAATGTGACAAAATTTCAGACTGAAAGAGATATGAAAAAGCCTCCAAGTAATGCAATATATCCCAAACTGCATGATGCCATTCATTATGCTTCATTTATAAGCCTTTACTCAAGGAGCACCAATGATTAGTTTAGAATGATTATTTTAACTGGCCGATCACTTGACATATCTGCACTCAATCGTCCATAACTTTTGAGTTAGAGTTCAGAATGACACGAATCTAATGCCCACATTAAGCTATATCAAGTATCTATATTGTTACAACATTTGAGAATGAAAGAGCTACGATAAAGCCTCCAAGTAATCCAATGTTTCCCAAACTGCGCGATGCCATGCATTATGTTTCATTTATAAGTCTTTACTTAAAAAACACCAATACTCAAAATTAGAATGATCATTTTAAGTGGCCGATCAACTTGACATATTCGCACTAAATCATCCGTAAATTTTCATTTATAGTTCAGAATGACATGAATCCAACGCCACGTTAAGCTTGGTCAATTTTCTATATTGTGACAAAATTTAACACCAAAATAGCTACAACAAAGCCTCCAAGTAATCCAATCTATCCCTAACTGCATGATGCCATGCATTATGCTTCATTTGTAAACCTTTGCTCAATGAGGCCCCAATGATCAGTTTAGAATTAACTAGTTGATCAACATGACATGTCTTCACTAAATTGTCTTTAACTTTTGATCAAGAGCTCAAAATGACATGAATCTAACGCCCACGTCAATCCAACTCCCACGTTAAGCAACCTCAGTTTTCTATATTGTGACAACATTTGAGAATGAAAGATCTACCACAAAGCCATCAAGTAATCCAATGTATCCCAAACTGCGTAATGCCATGCATTACGCTTCAGTTATAAGCATATACTCAAGGAGCACCAATGATCAACTTAGAATGATCGTTTTAATTGACCGATCAACTTGACATGTCTGTACTAAATCGTCCGTAGCTTTTGATTTAGAGTTCAGAATGACACGAATGCAAGGCCCACGTTAAGCTAGCTCAATTTTCTATATTATGACAAAACTTCATATTGAAATAGCTACAACAAAGCCTCCAAGTTATCTAATCTATCTAAAACTGCGTGATGCCATGCAATACGCTTCATTTGTAAATCTTTGCTCAATGAGCACAAATGATCAGTTAAGAATAATCATTTTAACTAGCTTATCAACTTGACATGTCCGCACTAAAACGTCTTTAACTTTTGATCTAGAGCCCAAAATCACATGAATCCAACGCCCACGTTAAGACCGAAATAGCTTCGACAAAGCCTCCAAGTAATCCAATGGATACCAAACTGCGTGATGCCATGCATTATGCTTCATTTATAAGCCCTGGCTGAAGGAACACCAATGATCAGTTTAGAATGTTCATTTTAACTGGCCGATCAACTTGACATGTAGCACAAAATCGTGCGTAACTTTTTATTTAGATATCATAATCACGCGAATCCAACAATGACGTTAAGCTAGCTTAATTTTATATATTGTGCCAATATTTGAGACTGAATGAACTACCACAAAGCCTTTAAGTAATCCAATCTCTCCTAAACTGGATGATGCCATGCATTATCCTTCATTTATAAGCCTTTACTCAAGGAGCACTAATGATCGGTTCTGAATGATCAGTTTAGAATGGTCACTTTAACTAGCTGATCAACTTATAATGACATGAATCATCTGAATCGTCTGAAACTTTTGATTTAGAGTTCACAATGACATGAATCCAGTGCCCACGTCAAGCTAGCTCAATATTCTATATTGTGATAAAACTTAAGACATAAATAGCTACAACAAATCCTGCAAGTAATCCAATCTATCCCAGAATGCGTGATGCCATGCATTATGCTTCATTTGTAAACCTTTGCACACTGAGCACCAATGACCAGTTGAGAATGATCAATTTAACTAGCCGATAAACTTGACATATCCACACTAAATTATCAGTAATTTTTTATTTAGAGTTAAAAATCACTTGAATTCAACGCCCAAGTTAAGCTAGCTCAATTTTTCGATATTGCGACAAAATTTAAGACCAAAATAGCTACAGCAAAATCTCCAAATAATCCAATGTATCCCAAACTGCATGATGCCATGAATTATGCTTCATTTGTGAATTTTTGCTCAATGAGCAGCAATGATCAGTTTCAAAATGATCAATTTAACTAGCCGATAAACTTGACATGTCTGTACTAAATCGTACTTAACTTTTGATTTAAATTTCAGAATGACACGAATCCAACGACCACGTTAAGCTAGCTCAATTTTCTATATTGTGACAACATTTGACACTGAAAGAGCTACCAAAAAGCCATCAAGTAATCCAATCTCTTCTAAACTGCGTGATGCCATGCATTATGCTTCATTAATAAGCCTTTACTCAAGGAGCACTAATAATCAGTTTAACTAGCTCATCAACTTGACATGTCCACAATAAATTTTCTTTAACATTTGATTTATAGTTCAAACTTACATGAATCCAACGCCCACTCTAATCTATCTCAATTTTCTATAATGTGACAACATTTGAGACTGTAATAGGTACGACAAAGCTTACAAATAATCCAATGTATCACAACTGTATAATGCCATACATTATGCTTCATTTGTAAACCTTTGCTCATTGAGCACGAATGATCAGTTTAGAATGATCAATTTAGCTAGCTGATAAACTTGACATGTCTGCACTAAATTGTCCGTAACTTTTGATCTAGAGTTCAGAATGAAACGAATCCAAAGCCCACGTTAAGCTAGCTGAATATTTTATATTGTGACAAAATTTAAGACCAAAATAGCTAAGACAACGCCTCCAAGTAATCCAATCTATCCCAAACTGCGTGATGTGATATATTATGCTTCATTTGTAAACCTTTGCTCAATGAGCACCAATGATCTGTTTAGAATGATCATTTTAACTAACTGATCAACTTGATATCTCCACACTAAATCAAATTTAACATTTGATTTAGAGCTCAAAATTATATGAATCCAATGCCCACATTAATCTAGCTCAATTTTCAATATTGTAACAACATTTGAGACTTAAAGGGCTACGACAAAGCCTCCAAGTAATCCAATGTATCCCAAACGGTATGATGCCATTCATTATGCTTCATTTATAGGCCTTACTCAAGGATGACACGGATCCAATGACCATCTTAGGCCACCTCAAATTTCTATAGCTACGACAAAGCTTTTAATTAATCCAATCTATCCCAAACTACCTGATGTCATGCATTATGCTTCATTTGTAAACCTTTGCTCAATGAGCACCAATGATCAGTTTAGATTGGTCAATTTAACTAGTCGTTAAACTTGACATTTCTGCACTAAATCGTCCGTAACTTTTGATTTAGACTTCAGAATGACATAAATACAATGCCGACATTAAGGTAGCTCAATATTCTATATTGTGACAAAATTTAAGACCAAAATAGGTCCGAAAAACCCTCCAAGTAATAAAATCTATCAAAAATTGCGTGCGACCTTGCATTATGGTTCATTTATACGCCTTTACTCAATGAGCAGCAATGATCAGTTTAGAATGATCATTTAAACTAGCTCATCAACTCCATTTATCCACACTAAGTTGTCTTTATCATTTGATATAGAGCTCAAACCGACATGAATCCAACACCACATTAATCTAGCTCAATTTTCTATATTGTGACAACTTGAGAATGAAAGAGCTATGACAAAGCTTCCAAGTAATCCAATCATTCCCAAACTGTGTGATGCCATGCATTATGCTTCATTTGTAAACCTTTGCTCAATGAGCACCAATGATCAGTTTAGAATGATCAATCTAAATACCCAATAAACTCGAGATGTCCACACTAAATCGTCCGTAATTTTTTATTTAGAGTTCAGAATTACCAGAATCCAATTCCCACGCTAAGCTAGCTTAATATTCTATATTGTGACAAAATTTCAGACATAAATAGCTACGACAAAGCCTCCAAGTAGTCCATTCTATCCCAATCTGCATGATGCCATGCATTATGCTTCATTTGTAAACATTTGCTCAACAAGCACTAATGATCAGTTTATAATGATCATTTTAACTAGCTTATCAACTTTACATGTCCGCACTAGATTGTCGAGAAATGCTTTTCCCTACGGATTTCCAGCAAAAGAGTTCCATCGGGACTATTTTGTCGGGAACCATATTCCATCTGGAATTCCTGACGGGTTTACGATGAAGAATATCCGGTTGCAATAAGCGACGGATATTCGAGAGGCAGTATCCATCAGACATTACCGACGTATTTGCATTGGAAGTCGTCCGTCGGTTCACCGTCAATGAATTCGGATGAAATTTTCCGTCGGGAATGACATACCTTATATCGATTACATATATCATCGAAAAGTACGGACGCATACCCGATGGCGTATAGTTGTCGGTATTTCCCGATGGTTTTCAGCCATCGGAAATTTTCCGACGCCATCCCGATGAATATGCTTCCCGAAGGAACTCTGTCCATCGGTAATTCCTGACACATTAGCGATTACTCTATCCATCGGACCTTTATCTGTTTTCCGACGACTCCTTCCATCGGAATTAACCAAACATTTGAAAAAATTTAATAATTGTTTTTAATTTTTTAAATAAAATATCAAATTATTAAATTTAATAAATATTTTTTAAATATTTAATAGAATTATTAAAATAATTAAATGAAAATAATATTTCAAACTAAAAATATAATAATATTTAAATCTTAATTGCTTTAAAATCTAAAATCAACAAATTACTTCGGAAGAGGAGCAGAAAGAGGAAAAAATTCATCCGGACAATTTGGGAATTTGGTTTTTCATAAAATCTACAAAATATTTCAGCCTGCTCATCTGTATCTTCATAGCGACCCTTTTTTCTTTAAGCTCGGCGTTCTCCTCATTTCAAGTCGCAGATGTTGCACCACTGTTACCTACAACTCTACCGAGTCCTGGATGACGACCATTTGAAAATGGTACTTCTTGTAAAATACTTAAAAATGTTATTAGAAAAATATTATAATATTAAATATAAAAATAAATAAAAAGAGAAATCAAACTTAAGTTAAGAACCAAACGGTTAATATCAGAACTAGGCAATACGGCGACCGAAGATGAAGAACCAACTTGAGACTGCTGAGACAAAATATCACTTTTTTTCTTTTTCACTTTTTTCATGATATCACTAACGAGACCATTTTTGATGCGACCAGCTTATTTTTGTTGGTGTGGATGGCGTCGAGAAGTTGCAAGTGATCTGGAGGCGCTCCAAATTCTTGTGCCTAAAATTTAAAAAATACTAAATTAATATTTAAAAAAAAATCAAATAATAATAAATAAAATTAATATAATAATAAAATTTACCAATTGATCGACTCATCTCAGAACTTGTCGATCCATCATTGTGAATGTAAAAGCCTTTGCCTCCTTGGTCGCTCTTCCGGTTTCCCAAATTATTCCTCGAGATGGCCTCAGGGCTAGAAGATTCCCAATAACGAATAAAGTCATTTCAAACCGACTCATTCAACCCTCTTGGTTTGTCTTTTCCTTTTTTCACTTTTGTTTCCATTCATTAATGTGGCGGGAAAATTGTACGGTAGCCTCTTTTTGAAAAGTTTCTTCCACCATTTTTGTGTTCATGGGATCCCATTTAAATTGTTGCTGTGAAATTTACTTATGTTACTAAAAAATATTAAAATAATTACATATTTTAAAACAAATTAACATACTATAAATGTGATGAACCAAATCTGACATTTCTTCGTATGAAATATCTCTAAATATTGTATATGGTTTGTTCAAATGAGAATGAAGCATCTTTAATACAAATTTTCTTATTCCTTTATTTGAAATACGAAACCTATAAATTTTTATTAGAATAACGTTAAAATAATTATTTTAAATATAATTATAGAAAATCTAATATACCATGTCGAATTCCCTTGATGCCTCGGATCAAGAAAAGTAAGAAGTTACGACCAGATTGCTGAACCAATTATTCAATTGTCATTGGTCGAAAGGAATCATTTCCATATTCTAGAATTTGAGTTGGTATAAAACTTGGAGTAGACCACTCACCACGTTGGTACTCTTGATACGACATTAAAAATATTATTATTACATGAATACGATAACTACACTTGATGTTAATAATAATATTTAACACACAATAAACTAATAAAAACTAATTTCATCCGTCAAGCAATTTATGCATAACATGAAAAGAATTACTTGAACTTCCTCTTATGCAGTAATTACAAGAGCTTTTTATTAACATTAAGAAAAAGATTACACTAGAGAGTTTTCCTGGTAATTCATATTAAGTAGTTAATGAAATCTGTATGGTTAATAACATTAAAATTAGGAATTCTAATCAGATTAGAAATAGGATAGACTACTTTCTGTTTTACCTCTAGTTGAATTTGCATTTGGGCTCTACTTATTATGGACATATATTTTGAGGATTTAACTTGCCAGTTTTCAACTATTTCAGGATTCATTACTCTTTAATTAAATAATTGAATGACAAATTCGTGTGCATTTGAATGATTTCCGTTATCCATAATTTTAAAAATATAAATTTGATAGAAGGTTCCATTATATCTTTCAATGTTAATTCATTAAAAGATTGTTCACTATACTATCTGAATATCTAGAATCATTGATAATAACAACTGATGCATTCAACACTATGATTGTTTTTAAAAACAAAATCGCAGTGAATTCGATACTTGAAATATGTAGTACCATTGTGTTCCATGGCTATGTTGAGAAGAGATGTACAGTTTTAAAGACGATTTCACCAAAAAAATCTTGGGCTGAAACAAATAGAAAGATGTACATGAAGGAAACTTCTTAGTGCCTACTATTTTGAGATGGAATGCTGTAATGTAAGTTTCACTAAACCGTCCAGAATAAAGATAAGGATGTTCTTACAAAGAAGCAGAAGGGTGAATCGTATGAACAAATTAAACTAGTATGAACAAATTAAAACTAGTATGAACAAATTTTTTAAAACATCAAATTTGTGAGAAATTAGTATGAACAGATCTGGAAAACTGAATTTGCGTGGGCTAAACTTACATTTTCGGCGATTACACTTACAAAGACCGAGAGGAGACTTCTAGCAACGTCAGTGGCAGGAGGGGAAGAAGAGCGAACGTGAGAGAAGACTGAAAGAGAAGTCGTGGGGTCATAGGTTATATTCGATATTTACGCGGCTAAAACTGTCGGAAATCCATCGGCCAAATGATAAATATTTTCAAAAAAAGCCCCGTGGTAAATTAACTTTCCCGCGTATAATTTCATATTGTCGGCATTTTGTTGCAAATTACCAAAGAATTTCAGACAGAAACTGAAATTTCTACATGGTTGCCAAATTGTTAGTCCACGTGGTAAAAGATATTTCTGACGGTGTTCCGTCGGATCTAGTAGTGTGATTGGTAATCCGTCGGACATTTCCGATGGATTTCCGATGGTCCCATTATTTGTTAACAAAAATAGTGAATATTTTTATTAAAAAAATGTAATTTTTTAAATTTTCAAGTGTTTTAAAATATCCAGATTAATTGCTAATACAGATTTATTTTGTTTCTTAAGAATATACTAAAATAATGTGAAATAGCCTTTGTTCAGAATTTATTATTTATTCAGATTTTGAAGTTTGTTTATGTTTTGCTTGTTTATAGCTAATAATGTTCATAGTATTGTTCATAATATTTTTTCTTTGGATCCTTACGCAAAGCTAGTTAAAGATTACCGCCTTTTTGGCGATAATAACCAAAAGTTTGCTATATTCTATGAATTCCCTAAACTGGTTTTTGGTTTATATTGGAAATATTTACATTCGGAATGTGTACCATTTATTATTTACAATCCATATATTTTTAAAAAATTTATATCTATTAAACTCTATATTTTGAAATTTCTTTTTGTCGCATATCCATCGGCAATTGCAGACAGAATTCCGACGGGTATTCCAAAGCAGTCGCCGAACCATCGTCGGGAATCCGACTGGATAGGAGTTTGTTCCGAAAGAATTGCAACGGGTTTCGGATATGGTATAAGTCGTCGGTCAGTTGTAAGGAATTCGACTGGATTTCTGACTGAAAGGCGATGGGTTTTGTAGTTCTGTCGCAACATCATCGGAAATCCATCGCACACATGAATTTTAATTTATTCGAAAATATTATTTGACACTGAAAATTAAAGTATCCTAAAAACTAAAACATTGCATTCACAAATTTAATCCGAATCGAATGAACACTCCAAAGTAGCTGAATTTTTGTCGTCAAATTCACCAATCTCTTCTTCTAAGTCTTGAAATAAGTTGTAATATCCGTCTGTGGTGTCATCATTTACATGGTTAACTTCAAGAGAAGTCTCTATAAAATCTAAGTTACCAATTGTGATTTGTTGCATAGGGTCTTGCTTGGAAACACCACATACCATTCCTCTATGGTGTATTGATGTCACTTTAATCCAAGGGTCTTGTTTGTTTTTCACACGGGGATATCGAATGTAACAAACCTGGTTCGCTTGTGATGCAAGTAAAAAAGGATCATATTTTTGATGTCGCTTACGAGAGTGGACAGATGTAACACCGAATTCGTCTTGACGTTGACCAATCACAGGGTCATACCAGTCAAAGTAAAACACAATATACCTCAAATCAATCATTCCTGGATAGTGAACTTCTAATATTTCACGAAAACCACCGTTGTATACAATTTCACTAGATTGAGATGATATATCATAATTAGAAGTTGTGTGTGAGCTTCGTTCGCGATGACTCTTAAAAGCATATCCACGAGTGTGTAGTACATTGGATAAGATTTTCCCGTAAATGTAGGACCACTACCAACTCAACTAACCATGTGGGAAATGTTATCCCCCTAGAAAGACCCGTAGTAACCTGCAAAATAATTGAATGCACTCAACTATATATTTATATATATAAGAAATTATTATTGAAAATTACATAATTAATTAACAGTGACGTAAAACTGCAACCAACTTGCAAATTCGCTCTTTTTAAGTTTGACGAACTCATTCTCTGTGTAATTTGAATAATGAATACATATTTGATCCATGTATATCCTATTAATTATAAACAAGATAATTAAAAACAAAGTATAATAACAATTAAAAAAATTAAATAAATGTACATTTCATATTCCAAAACATCATCACAATTTTTCCAAAAATACAGATGCAAGTGTCCGTGTTCCTCCTCTAATAGGCGTCGCGTCTTCCCTTTTCCAATTAAACGTTCAATTCTTGGAAATACTTCTGGCACATACACTGGATAGCTTGGTTTTTCTCCTCCACCATCATGTCGTTCAGGTCATCTATATTTTGTTTGGACTTGCGATGGAAAATAGTAGTTGGCAAAGTTAGATGTTTCCTCATTAATACTTTGTGCGACGATTGAATCTTCAACCCTGACAAGATTTTTAACTTTTTTCTTTAGGTGAAACATATATCTCTCAAAATGATACATCCATCGGTACTGAATAGGTCCTCCAAGTGCTGCTTCTCTAGGGAGGTGAATAGGAACATGATCCATAACATCAAAAAATGCTGGTGGAAATATTTTCTCGAGGTTACAAATGAGAATTGGTATTTTTCCTCCAAATTTCGTATATCGTATCCAGTAAATGATCTTGTACTTAAATCTCAGAAAAAACAGCAATCCCTGCATAATAAAAAAGTTAATCCGACCGGAAAATTATGATTATATATAAAATAATGTAAATGTACCTGTAATTTCTCTGTGGACGTTTTTAGACAGAAGATCGCTAAAGGCAAATGGAAATAGTTTTGCATGACAACATGACAATCATGACTTTTTATCCCTGTAAAGTTTCCTTCAATCGTATCGACACAGTTATGGAGATTAGATGCGTATCCGTCTGGAAATTTGACACTATGCTTAATCCACTCAAAGAACTCGTCTTTTGCATGCGCATCCAACCGAATGCGGGAGACAATGATTTTCCATTTGACATTTTATATAGTTCCTTCTGGGAACAAATATCTGACAAATCCAATCTACCTTTCAGACTATCTTCCGTTTTTCCTTGCACATTTAGAACAATATTCATTATGTTGTCGAAAAAATTCTTTTCAATGTGCATAACATCTAGATTATGGCGCAACAGATGGTCCTTCAATTATGGTAAATCCCAAAAAATACTCTTCCTCTGCCAATTATGGTATTCGCAACAACCATCAACATGATAATGTCTGTTACCTCCATATGAAGCCGTTTTCTCAACACCAAAATCTCTAACTTGAGTCATCATATAATTCCCATCAAGCATAGGAGGTGCACCATCAAAATTTTTGTTGTTTTCCCTAAACAATGTCGTGCTCCGGTGATATGGATGATCTTGTGGTAGAAAGCTCGATGACAATCAAACCAAAAAGTCTTTTGTCCATGTTTCAATTGAAAAGCATCAGTATTATCTTGACAATATGGGCATGCTAACTTTTCATGCGTCGACCATCCTAATAACATACCATATGCTGGAAAATCACTTATGGTCCATATAATTAGTGCTCGAATCAAGATGTTATGTTGGTTGGAAAAATCGAATGCTTCGACACCATTTTCCCACAACATTTTTAACTCATCAATTAGTGGATGCAAGAAAATATCAAACGATTGCTTAGGATGCTCTGGACCGGGGACGAGAATTGTTAGAAACAAAAACTCTCTTTTCATGCAAAACGAAGGAGGCAAATTATAAGGTGTCACGATAACTGGCCCCAACGAGTAGTGCCTCCCATGCTTTCCAAAAGGGTTGAATCCATCTCTAGATAACCCGAGGTATACGTTCCTAGGCTCATATGCAAAACTAGGATAAACCTCTTTAAAATGTTCCCATGTTTCTGCATCCGAGGGATGCACAATTTCTCCATTTGAATTATGTTCTGCATGCCATCTCATAGGCTTTTTGTTAATGTCAAATACCACATCCGTTTTTGCGGAACAGGTACTCTGCCGCTTGTCTCTTGAAATCGAGGTTTGTGAAAAAATCGACACTTCATGCAGTTTTCATCGTTTCTCCAATAGATCATGCAATTTTCAATACATTCATCAATCATCCAATACGGCAATCCAAGACCAGTTACAAGTTTTGAACCTCGTAATTTGAAACAGGTGCAATATTATCTTCAGGTAACATATCTCTGTCAAAATCAGCTATCGCATTCACAAAAATCTTCAGCCAAGTTGAAATCGGTTTTTATCGTCATCAACCTGCTTGCAGCAGATAAAGGCAATAATCCATCTCTACATCCTTTATACAAAGGCTGTTTGGATACCTCTAACATATCAAAAAATTTCCAGGCTTCCTAATTAGATTCCTCTATTCTACTCCTGTCTTCAATATACGATGCTCTTTGTTCACGAAACGCATCATTCACCATCTGAACATTACTTCCGTTTATATCAACTGCGGATGCCGGTTCCTCTACCCTAACATTAGTACTATCTAAACTTTTTGAATTACTACCATAATATTGTAACGTTGCATCAATTTCTCCATGTGAATACCAAATTTTGTAACCCGGCATAAATCCAGTCCAATACAAATGATTACGTACTTTTCTAACAGAGATTAATATATGATTTTGACATTTAATACACATACAATATATTTTAGCATATTCCGATGTCATGCTATTGTTTGATACAAATGTCATGAACTTCTCAACACCTTGCGCAAATTCATCCGTCAATTCTCCCGTAGTTGAATCATACCGAGCTTTATC
Organism: Pugionium dolabratum; assembly: GCA_018901945.1. Taxonomy (NCBI): domain Eukaryota; kingdom Viridiplantae; phylum Streptophyta; class Magnoliopsida; order Brassicales; family Brassicaceae; genus Pugionium; species Pugionium dolabratum. The sequence goes on from JAEVFF010000490.1 coordinate 75,495, forward strand.
CATCTGTGATCGAAAATAATCATAAGAACCTGAAGAAGACATTTTGTTAAGACTTTTTATTCTGGTAAAATTGTGAAGGAGTAGAGCGTATTTATAATGGAAATTACAAGATTATCACGAATTTTTAACAGATTATTATGAAATTTTAACAGATAATCACGAATTTTTAACATATTATTCTTAAGAATATCCACTTTGCATATAGATTTCCGACGGTCTCCGACCATTTTCGGACATCTCTGACGATCCTCTAGGTTTACAGTTTGGTCAAACAAACAACTGCCAAAACATAGGACTTCGTCAGAAAGTCATCGGAAATACCGACGGATTTCCGACATTGTTTAGATTTATTCAACAAAAACAAATTACGTGGAATCGGTCAATCGATACATTACCGATGGATTACCGAAGAATACTGAAAAACGGAATCCATGAGGAATTAGTCAGTAAATAACAACTGTATTTATTTCGTTAGAACTTACCGACGTTTCAGCGAGGAGGTCCCAACGCCATGGATGTCGTCAGTAACTGGACGGACGTCCATCTGGTTTTACCATCAATTTTGTAATGGTGGTACAGGGGTCGGGATTTACAAACAGATTCCCAAAAATTTTTCTTTGCTCAGGAATCGTCGGAAAACCATCGACTAACTGTCGGAATATTCCGACGATAATATTGCCTTTGGAAAAGCAGTCGGAAATAGTAAATTTTCTTGTACTGCAACGTTTGAAACTGAAAAAACTACCCCCAAAGCATTCAAGTAATCAAATCTATCATAAACTGTGTGATGCCATGAATTATGCTTCATTTTTAAACCTTTGCTCAATGAACACCAATGATCAGTTTAGAATGATCAGTTTAAGTACCCGATAAACTTGACATGTCCGCACTAAATTGTCCGTAACTTTTGATTTAGAGTTCAGAATGACATGAATCCAATGCCCACGTTAAGCTACCTCAATTTTCTATATTATGACAAATTTTAAGAATGAAATAGTTAGGAAACAACCTCAAAGTAATCTAATGTATCCCAAACTGTGTGATGCCATGCATTATGCTTCATTTATAAGCCTTTACTCAAGAGCACCAATGCTTAGTTAAAAATAATAATTTTAACTAGCCATCAACTCACCATGTCCACATTCAATCATCCGCACGAATCCAATGACCACGTTAAGCTAGCTCAATTTTCTGTATTATGACAAAATTTAAGACTAAAATAGCTACGAAAAGCCTTAAAGTAATCCAATCTTTTGAAAACTGTGTGATGCATTATGCTTTACTTTTAAAACTTTGGTGAATGAGCACAACTGATCAGTTTAGCATGATTATTTTAACTTGCTGATCAACTTGACATGTCCGCTAAATCATCTTTAAATTTTGATTTAGAGCTCAAATTGACATGAATTTAACGCCCACGTTAATCTATCTCAGTTTCAATATTGTTACAACATTTGATATTGAACGAGTTACGACAAAGCCTCCAAGTAATCCAATGTATCCTAAATTGCGTGATGCGTGCATTATACTTCATTTATAAGCCTTTACTCGAGGAGCACCAATGATCAATTTAGAATGCTCATTTTAACTGCCTACTAAACTTTTGATTTGGAGTTTAGAATGACACGAATCCAATGCCCACGCTAAATCAGCTCAATTTTCTATATTGTGATCAAATATAATACCTACATGGCTATGGCTAAGCGTGCAAGTAATTCAATTATTCCCAAACTGTGTGATGCCATCCAATATGCTTCATTTATAAACCTTTGCTCAATGAGGACCAATGATCAGTTTAGAATGATCAATCTAACTAAATCGTCCGTAACTCTTATTTAGAGTTCCAAATGACACGAATCCAACATCCTCGTTTGCTAGCTCAATTTTCTATATTGTGACAAAATTTAAGACCGAAATAGCTACGACAAAGCCTCCAAGTAATCCAATGTATCCCAAACTATGTGATGCCATGCATTATGCTTGATTTATAATCCATCATTTGTAAACCATTACTCAAGGAGCACCAATAATCAGTTTGAAATGATCAATTTAACTGGGCGATCAACTTGACATATACTCACTAAATCGTTCGTAACTTGAATATTGACATGTGTCTAACGGATACGTTAAGGTAGCTCAGTTTTCTATATTATGAAAATACTTGAGATTGAAAGAGCTACTAAAAAATCTCAAAGTAATCCAATGTATCACAAACTGCGTTATGCCATGCATCATGCTTCATTTATAAGCCTTTACTCAAGGAGCACCAATTCTCAATTAAGAATTATCATTTTTACTGGCCGATCAACTTGACATATCCTCACTAAATCGTCCGTAACTTTTGATTTAGAGTTAAAAACGACACAAATCCAATAGCTACATGTTAAACTAACTCAATATTCTATATTGTGAGAAAATTTAAGACCAAAATAGGTACGACAAACCCTCTAAGTAATCCAATCTATCCCAAACTACGTGATATCATGCATTATGCTTCATTTATAAGCTTTACTCAAAGAGCACCAATGATCAGTATAGAATGATCAGTATATCTTGCCGATCAACTTGATATCTACGCACAATATCGTCCGTAACTTTTGATTTAGAGTTCAGAATGATACGAATCCAACGCCCACGTTAAGCTAGCTCAATGTTCTATATCGGGATAATATTTAAGACTGAAAGAGATACCACAAAGCCTTCAAGTAATCCAGTCTATCCTAAACTACGTGATGCCCATTGTGTTTCATTTATAAGCCTTTACTCAAGGAGCACTAATGATATGTTTAGAATGATCAGTTTAGAATGGTCAGTGTATAATAATCAATTTAACTGGCCGATCAACTTGTCAAGTCAGCACTAAATCATCTGTAACTATTGATTTAGAGTTCAAAATGACACAAATCCAACACCCACGTTAATCTAGCTCAATTTTCTATATTGTGATAAAATTTAGTACTGAAATAGCTACGAAAACGCCTCAAGTAATCCAATCTATACTAAACAGCATAATGCCATGCATTATGGTTCATTTGTAAACCTTTGCTCAATGAGAACCAATGAGCAGTTTAGAATGGTCACTTTAACTGGCCGATCAACTTGACAGGTCTGCCTAACTATTGTTTTATAGTTCGCAATGACACGAATCCAACACCCATGTTAAGCTAGTTCAATATTATATATTGTCACAAAATTTAAGACCAAAATATCTACAACAAAGCCTCTAAGTAATCTAATCTATCTCAAACTGTGTGATGCCACGCATTATGCTTCATTTGTAAACCTTTTCCTAATGATCAGATTAGAATGATCATTTTGACTAGCTGATCGACTTGATAAGTCCCCACTAAATTGTCTTTAACATTTGATTTAGAGCTCAAAATGATAATAATCCAACGCCCACATTAATCTAGCTCAATTTTCAATAATGTGACAACATTTGAATCTTAAAGCGCTACGATAAAGCCTCCAAGTAATCCAATGTATCCCAAACCGTGTGATGCCATGCATTATGCTTCATTTATAAGCCTTTACTCAAGGAGCAACAATGATCAGTTTAGAATGATCATTTTAACTGGCTATTCAACTTGACATGTTCGGACTATATCATCCATAACTTTTGATTTAGAGTTCAGAATGACAAGAATCCAACGCCCACGTTATGCTAGCTCAATTTTCAATATTGAGATATAATTTAAGACCAAAATACCTAAGAAGAAGCCTCTAAGTAATCCAATCTATCAGAAACTGTGTGATGCCATGTATTATGTTTCATTTGTAAACCTTTTCTCAATGAGCACCAATGATCAGTTTAGAATGATCAAATTAACTAGCCGATAAACTTGACATTTCCACACTAAATCATTTGTAACTTGTGATTTAGAGTTCAGAATGACACGAATCCAACGCCCATGTCAAGGTAGCTTAATATTCATTGTTTTGAAAAATTTTAAGACCAAAATAGCTATGACAAAATCTCCAAGTAATCCAATCTATCTCAAACTGCGTGATGTCATGCATTATGCTTCATTTATTCATTACTCAATGAGCACCAATGATAAGTTTAAAATGATCACTTGACATGTGATTTAGAGCTCAGAATGACAAGAATCCAATGTTCACGATAAGCTAGCTCAATATGTTATATTGTGACAAAATTTAAGACCGAATAGCTACGAAAAAGCCTTCAAGTAATCCAATCTATCCAAATTGCCTGATGCCATGCATTATGGTTCATTTGTAAACCTTTGCTCAATGAGCACCAATTATCAGTTTAGAATGATCATTTTAACTAGCCGGTTAACTTGACATGTCCGCACTAAATTGTCAATAACTTTTGATTTAGAGTTCAAAATGACATGAATCCAACACCCACGTTAAGCTACCTCAATATTCTATTTTGTGACAAAATTTAAGACTGAAATAGCTATGACAAAGCCTCCAAATAATCCAATGGATCTTAAACTGCGTGGTGCCATGGATTATGCTTTATTTGTGAACCTTTGCTCAATGAGCACCAATGATCAGTTTATAATGATCAATTTAACTATCTGATAAACTTATCATGTCTGCACAAAATCCTCCATAACTTTTGATTTGGAATTCAGAACGACACGAATCCAACACCCACATTAAGCTAGCTCAAGATTCTATACTTTGATAAAATTTAATACCAATATAGAGACGAAAAAGCCTCCAAGTAGTCCAATCTATCTCAAATTGTGTGATGCCATGCGTTATGGTTCATTTATGCGGTACCTAATGAGCACCAATGATCAAATTAGAATGATCAATTTAACTAGCTAATAAACTTGACATGTCTGCACTAAATCGTCCGTCACTTTTGATTTAGAATTCAAAATGACATTAATCCAACACCCACGTTAAACTAGCTCAATATTCTATATTTTTACAAAATTTAAGACCGAATTAACTATGACAAAGCCTACAAGTAATCCAATCTATCCCAAATTGAATGATGCCATGCATTATGCTTCATTTTTACACCTTTGCTCAATGAGCACCAATGATCAAATTAGAATGATCATTTTAACTATCAGATTAACTTGACATATCTACACTAAATCATCTTTAACATTTGATTTAGAGCACAAAACGACATGAATCAATGCCCACGTTATTCTAGCTCAATTTTCAATCTTGTGAAAACATTCGAGACAAAAAAGCTATGACAAAGCCTCCCAGTAGTCAATATATCCCAAACTGCGTGATGTCATGCATTATGCTTCATTTCTAAGCCTTTACTCAAGGAGCAAGAATGATCATTTTAGAATGATTATTTTAACTGGTTGATAACCTTGACATATCCTCACTAAATCATCCATAACTTTTGATTTAGAGTTCAGAATGCCACGAATCCAACGCGCACGTTAAGCTTCCTCAATTTTCTATATTGTGACAATATTTGAGACTGAATGAGATACCAGAAAGGCTTCGAGTAAGCCAATATATCCTAAACTGTGTGATGTCATCCATTATTTATAACCCTTTACTCAAGGAGCACTAATGATCATTTTAGAATGATCACTTTAACTGTCTGACCAACTTGACATTTCCACTCTGGATCGTCCGTAACTTTTGATTTAGAGTACCGAATGACACGAATCCAATGCCCATATTCTATATTGTGACGAAAATTAAGAGCGAAAAAGCGATGGCAAAGCCTCCAACTAATCCAATACATCCCAAATTGTGTGATACCAGGCATTATGCTTCATTTCTAAGAGTTACTCAAGGAGCACCAATGATGAGTTTAGAATGATCACTTTAACTGGTCGATCAACTTGACATGTCCGCATTAAATCATCCATAACTTTTGATTTAGAGTTAAGAATGCCACGAATCCAACGCCCACATTAAGCTGCCTCAATTTTCTATATTGTGATAAAAATTAAGACCAAAATAGCTACGAAAATCCCTCCAAGTAATCTAATGTATCCCAAACTGCGGGATGCCATGGCTTATACTTTATTTGTAAACCTTTGCTCAATGAACACCAATGATCAGTTTAAAATGATCAATTTAGAAAGATCAATATAACTAGCTGATAAACTTGACATGCCCGCACTAAATTCTTTGTAGCTTTTGATTTAATAATGAAATAGCTATGACAAAGCACCCAAGTAATCCAATCTATCCCAAATTGCGTGATGCCATGCATTATGGTTCATTTATAAGCCTTTACTCAATGGGCACCAATGATCAGTTTAGAATGATCATTTTAACTAGCTGATCAACTTGACATATCCGCAGTAAATTGTCTTTAACATTTGATATAGAGCGCAACCTGATATGAATCTAACGCCCATGTTAATGTAGTTTAATTTTCTATACTATAACAACATTTGAAACTGAAAGAGCTACCACGAAGCCTCCAAGTAATCCAATGTATCCCAAACTGCGGGATGCCATGCATTATGCTTCATTTGTAAATCTTTGCTCAATGAGCACTAATTATCAGTTTAGAATGATTAATTTAACTAGCTGGTAATCTTGACATGTCAGCACTAAATTGTCCGTAACTTTTGATTTAGAGTGCCGAATGACACGTATCCAACACCCACGTTAATCTACCTGAATATTCTGCATTGTAACAAAAGGTAAGACAAAAATAGCTACAAAAACGCCTCCAAGTAATCCAATCTATCCCAAACTGCATGATGCCATGCATTATGCTTCATTTGTAAACCTTTGCTCAAGTACCACCAATGATCAGTTTAGAATGATCATTTTAATATTGTGACAACATTTGAGTTTGAAAAAGCTACGACAAAGTTTTCAAGTAATCCAATGTATTCCAAACCGCGTGATGCCATGCATTATGCTTCATTTATAGGCCTTTACTCAAGGAGCACCAATGATCAGTTTACAATGATCATTTAACTGGTTGATTAACCTGACATGTCCGCACTAAATCGTCAGTAACTTTTGATTTAGAGTTCAGAATTACACGAATCCAATGACCATGTTAAGCTACCTCACTTTTCTATATTGTTATAAAATTTAAGACTTAAACAACTACAACAAAGCTTCTAAGTAATCCAATCTATCTCAAACTGTGTGATGCCCACATTAATCTATAAAATTTTAACATGCTGATGAACTTGACATGTCCGCACTAAATTGTTTTTAACATTTGATTTAGAGCTCAAACTAACATGAATCCAGTACCCACATTAATCTAGATCAGTTTTCTATATTGTGACAACATTTGAGAGTGAAAGAGCTACAGCAATGACTCCAATAATCCAATGTATCCCAAACTGCAAGATGTCTTGGATTATGCTTTAGTTTCAAACCTTTGCTCAATGAGCGCCAATGATCAGTTTAGAATTATCAATTTAATTTGCTGATAAACTTGACATGTCTGCACTAAATTGTCCATAACTTTCTATTTAGAGTTCAGAATGACACGAATCCAACACCGACACTAAGTTAGCTAAATATTCTATAATGTGACAAAATGTAAGACCAAAATAGCTACGAAAATGCCTCCAAGTAATCCAATCTATCCCGAACTGCGTGATGTCATGCATTGTGCTTCATTTGTAAAGCTTTTCTCAACAAGCAGCAATGATCAGTTTAGACTGATCATTTTAACTAGCTAATCAGCTTTACATATCCGCACTAAATTTCTTTAACATTTGATTTAGAGCTCAAAATGATATGAATCCAACACCCACATTAATCTCGCTCAATTTTCAATATCGTGACAACATTTGAGACTGAAAGAGGTACGACAAAGCCTCCAAGTAATCCTATGTATCCCAAATTGTGTGATGCCATGCATTATTCTTCATTTATAAGCCTTTACTCAAGGAGCACCAATGATCATCTTAGAAAAATCATTTTAATTGGTCAATCAACTTGACATGTCGGCACTAAATCGTCTGTACCTTTTGATTTAGAGTTCAGAACGACACGAATCCAACACCCACGTTAAGCTACCGCAATTTTCTATGTTGTGACAAAATGTATGACTGAAATAGCTACGAGAAAGCTTCAAATTAATCCAATCAATCCCAAACTACGTGATGCCATGCATTATGCTTCATTTGTAAACCTATGCTTAATGAGCAGCAATGATCTGTTTAGAATGATCAATTTAACTAGCTGATAAACTTGTCATGTCCACAATCAATCATCCATTACTTTTGATTTAGAGTTCTGAATGACACGAATCCAACGTTCACGTTACGCTAGATGAATTTTATATATTGGGACAAAATTTAAGACAAAATAGGTACGTCAAAGCATGCAAGTAATCAAAATGTATCCCAAAGTTAGTGATACCATGCATTACGCTTCATTTATAAGCCATCAGTTAAGGAGCACCACCAATAAGTTTAAAATGATCATTTTAACTGGTCGATCAACTTGTCATGTACGCACTAAATATTCCATAACTTTTGATTTAGAGTTCAGAATGACACGAATCCAATGCCCACATTAAGCTAGCTCAATTTTCTATATTGTGAAAATATTTCAGATGAAAGAGCTACCACAAAGACTTCTAGTAATCCAATATATCCTAAACTGTGTGATGTCATGCATTATGGTTTACTTATAATCGTTTTCTCAAGGAGCACTAATGATGAGTTTAGAATGATCACTTTAACTTGTCGATCAACTTCAAATGTCCACACTAAATCATCTGTAACATTTGGAGTTTAGAATGACATGAATCTGATGCCCACGTTAAGGTAGCTAAATATTCTATGTTGTGACAAAATTTATGATCAAAATAGCTACGACAACACCTCCAAGTAATCGAATCTATCAGAAACTGCGTAATGCCTTGCATTATGCTTCATTTGTAAACCTTTGCTCAATGAGCACCAATGATCAGTTTAGAATGATCATTTTAACTAGCTGATAACTTGACATGTCCGCACTAAATCATCTTTAACATTTTATTTAGGGCTCAAAATGATATGAATCCAACACCCATGTTAATCTAGCTCAATTTTCAATATTGTGACAACATTTGAGATTGAAAGAGGTACGACAAAGCCTCCAAGTAATCCAATGTATTCCAAACTCCGTGATGTCATGCATTATGCTTCATTTATAAGCCTTTACCCAAGGAGCACCAATGACCAGCTAAGAACAATCATTTTAATTGGTCGATCAACTTGATATGTCCGCACTAAATTGTTCATAACTTTTGATTTAGAGTTCAGAATGACACGAATCCAACTCCCATGTTAAGCTACCTTAATTTTCGATGTTGTAACAAAATGAAAGACTGAAATTGCTATGAGAAAGCTTCCAAGTAATCCAATCGATCCCAAACTATGTGATGTCATGTATTATGCTTCATTTGTAAACCTTTGCTCAATGAGCACCAAGGATCTATTTATAATGATCAATTTAACTAGCAGATAAACTTGACATTTCTGCGTTAAATGCTATGACAAAGCCTCCAAGTAATCCAATGTATCCAAAATTGCGTGATGGCATGCATTACGTTTCATTTATAAGTCTTTACTCAATGAGCACAAATGATTAGTTTATAATGATAATTTTAACTGGCCGATAAACTTCACATGTACACACTAAATCGTACATAAGTTTTGATTTAGAGTTCAGAATGAAAAATCCAACACCAATGATAAGCTAGCTCAATTTTTTATATCGTGACGACATCTGACTGAAAGATATACCACAAATCCTTCAAATAATCCAAGTATCCCAAACTGCATGATGACATACATTATGCTTCATTTATAAGCCTTTTCTAAACGAGCACCGATAATCAGTTTAGAATGATCATTTTAACTGACAACTCAAATTGATATATTCGCACTAAATCGTACGCAACTTTAGATTTAGAGTTTAGAATGACATGGATAAAACTCCCATGTTAAGCTAGCTCAATTTTCAATATTCTGAGAAAATTTAAGACTAAAATAGCTACGACAAAGCCTCCAAGTAATCGAATCTTTGCCAAACTGTTTTATGCCATGTATTATGCATCATTTGCAACCCTTTGCTCAATGAACACCAATGATCGGTTTAGAATGATCATTTTCACTAGCCGATCAAGTTGTCAAGTCCACACTAAATCGTACGTAACTTTTGATTTAGAGATCAGAGTGACATGAATCTAACACCCAAATAAAGCTATCTCAATTTTCTATGTTGTGACAAAAATTAAGACCGAAATAGCTACGTCAAAGCCTCCAAGTAATCGAATCTGTCCTAAACTGCGTGATGTCATGCATTTTGCTTCATTTATACGCCATTGCTCAATGACCACCAATGATCAGTTTAGAATGATCATTTTAACTACCTGATCAACTTGACATATCCACACTAAATTATCTTTAACTTACGATTTAGAGCTCAAAATGAAATGAATCCTACGCTCACGTTAAGCTAGCTCAATTTTCTATATTGTGACAACCTTTTGAGACATAAAGGGCTTCGACAAAGCCTCTAAGTATTTCAATATACCCTATACTGCATGATCTCATGCATTTTGCTTCATTTAAAAGCCCCTTCCTGAAGGGGCACCAATGATTAATTTAGAATGATCACCTTAAACGGCCGATCACGTTGACATGTCCGCACTAAATCGTTCGTAACATTTGATTGAGTGTTCAGAAAGACACGAATCCAACGTCCACGTTAAGCTAGCTCAATTATTTGTATTGCGACAAAATTTAAGACCAAAATAGGTACGAAAAAGCCTACAAGTAATCCAATATATCCCAAATTCTGTGATGCCCCATTATGCTTCATTTATACGCTTTAACTCAATGACTACCAGTGATCAGTTTAGAATGATCATTTTAACTAGCTGATCAACTTGACATGTCCGCACTCAATCGTCTTTAACTTTTCATTTAGGGCTTGAAATGACATGAATCAACCACCCATGTTAAGCTAGCTCAATGTTCCATAATGTGACAACATTTGAGAGTGAAAGAGCTACGCAAAGCTTCCAAGTAATACAATGTATCCAAAACTACGTGATGCCATGCATTACACTTCATTTATAGGTTTTTACTCAAGGAGCAGCAATGATCAGTTTAGAATGATCATTTTAACAGCCCGATCAACTTGACATGTACGCACTAAATCGTCCGTGACATTTTATTTAGAGTTCAGAATAACACGAATCCAACGCCCACGGTAAGCTAGCTCAATTTTCTTTATTATGACAACATTTAAGACTGAAAGAGCTAACACAAAACCTCCAAGTAATCCAATTTATCACAAACTGCATGATGCCATGCATTATGCTTCATTTATAAGCCTTTTCTAAAGGAGCACCCATGATCAGTTTATAGTGATCATTTTAACTGACCGATCAACTTGATATATTCACACTAAATCGTCCATAACTTTTGATTTATATTTCAGAATGACACGAATACAACGCCCATGTTAAACTAGGTCAATTTTCTATATTGTGACAAAATTTAACACCAAAATAGCTATGACAAAGCGTCCAAAAAAATCGAATCTTTCCCAAACTGCTTCATGACATTCATTATGCTTCATTTGCAATCCTTTGCTTAATGAGCACCGATGATCAGTTTAGAATGATAATGTTTACTAACCGATCAAGTTGTCACGTCCGCACTAAATCGTCTGTAACTTTTTATTTAAAGTTCAGAGTAACATGAATCCAACACCCAAATAAAGCTATCTAAATTTTCTATATTGTGACAAAAATTAAGACCGAAATAGATATGACAAAGCCTCCTAGTAATCAAACCTATCCTAAACTGCGTGATGCCATGTATTTTTCTTCATTTATACGCCAGTGCTCAATGACCACCAATGATCAGTTTAGAATGATCATTTTAACTAACTGGTCAACTTGGCATGTCCACACTATATTGTCTTTAAATTTCGATTTAGATCTCAAAATGACATGAATCCAACGCTGACGTTAAGCTAGCTCAATTTTCAACATTGTGACAACCTTTGAGACTGAAAGGGCTACGAAAAAGCCTCTAAGTATTCCAATATACCCCAAACTGTGTGATGTCATGCATTATGCTTCATTTATAAGCCTTTCCTGAAGGTGGCACCAATGATCAGTTTAGAATGATCACCTTAACTGGCCGATCAAGTTGACTTGTCCGCATTAAATTGTCCGTAACTTTTGATTTAGAGTTCATAATGACACGAATCCAACGCTCACGTTAAGCTAGCTCAATATTGTGTATTGTAACAAAATTTAAGACAACAATAGTTACGAAAAACCATCCAAACAATCCAATCTATCCCAAATTGCGTGGTCCCCCATTATGCTTCATTTATACGCTTTAACTCAATGAGTACCAATGATCAGTTTAGAATGATCATTTTAACTAGTTGATCAACTTAACGTCCGCACTAAATCGTCTATAACTTTTCATTCAGAGCTCAAAATGTAATGAATCAACCACCCACGTTAAGCTAGCTGAATGTTCCATATTGTGACAACAGTTGAGAGTGAAAGAGCTGCGACAAAGCTTCCAAGTAATACAATGTATCCCAAACTGCGTGATGCCATACATTATGCTTCATTTATAACTCTTTACTCAAGTTGCACCAATGATCAGTTTAGAATGATCATTTTAACTGACCGATTAACTTGACATGTCCGCACTAAATTGTTTGTAACTTTGGATTTAGAGTTCAAAATGACACGAATCCAATGCCCATGATAAGTTTGGTCAATTTCCTATATTGTGACAACATTTGAGACCGAAAGAGCTACCACAAAGCCTTCAAGTAATCCAAATATCCCAAAACTGTGTGATTGCATGCATTATGCTTCATTGATATGCCTTTTCTAAAGGAGCACCAATGACCAGTTTAGAATGATCATTTTAACTGACATATTCGAGCTAAATCGTCCGTAACTTTTGATTTAGAGTTCAGAATGACATGAATACAATGCCCATGTTAAGCTTGCTCAATTTTATATATTGTGACAAAATTTAAGACCAAAATAGATACGACAAAGCGTCCAAGTAATCGAATCTTCCCCCAAACTGCTTTATGTCATGCATTATGCATCATTTGCAATCCTTTGCTCAATGAGCACCAGTGATACATTGGGTTACTTGGAGGCATTGTCGTAGCTCTTTCAATCCCAAATGTTGTCATAATATTGAAAATTGAACTAAATTAACGTGGGCATTGGATTCTTGTTATTTTGAGCTCTAAATCAAATATTAAAGACAATTCAATCCAGACATGTCGAATTGATCAGCTAGTTAAAATGATCTGTCTAAATTGATAATTGGTGCTCACTGGGAAAAGGTTTACAAATGAAGCATAATGCATGACATCACAAAGTTTGGAATATATTGGATTACTTGGAGGCTTTGTCGTAGCTCTTTCAATCACAAATGTTGTCACAATATTGAAAGTTTAGCTAGATTAACGTGGGAGTTGGACTCATGTCATTTTCAACTTGAAATCAAATGTTAAAGAAAATTTAGTGCAGACATGTCATGTTGATAATCTAGGTAAAATGATCATTCTAAACTGATCATTGGTGCTCACTTAGAAAAGGTTTACAAATGAAGCATTATACATGGCATCACACAGTTTCGGATATATTGGATTACTTGGAAGCTTTTTCGTAGCTCTTTGAGTATCAAATGTTGTCATAATATTGAAAATTGAGCTAGAATAATGTGGGCGTTTGATTCATTTGGTTTTGAACTCTAAATCAAATGTCAAACACGATTTAGTGGGGACATGATAAGTAGATAAGCTAATTAAAATGATTATTCTAAACTGATCAATGGTGCATAATGCATGGCATCACGTAGTTTGGGATAGATTGGAATACTTTGAGGGTTTCCCGTAGCTAATTTGGTCTTAAATTTTATTGAAATATAGAAAATTGAGCTAGCTTAACGTGGGCGTTGGATTCGTGTCATTCTGAACTTTAAATCAAAAGTTTTGGACTATTTAGGGCGGATATGTCAAGTTGATCAGCCAGTTAAAATGATAATTCTAAACTAATGATTTGTGGTCCTTGAGTAAAGGCTTGTAAATGAAGCATAATGTATGGCATCACGAAGTTTGGGATACATTGGATTACTTGGAGGCTTTGTCCTATCTTTTTTAGAGTATTCTTAAATGTTGTCACATTATTGGAAATTAAGCTAGATTAAAGTGGGCATTAGATTCATTCCATTTTGAGCTCTAAATCAAATATTAAAACTATTTAGTCCAGACATGTTAAGTTCATCAGTTAGTTAAAAATGATCATTCTAAACTGATCATTGGTGCTCGTTGAGCAAAGGTTTACAAATGAAGCATAATGCATGGCATCCAACAGTTTGGGATAGATTGGATTACCTGGAGGCGTTTTTGTAGCTATTAGGAACTTAACGTGGGAGTTGGATTCGTGTTATTCTGAACTATAAATCAATAGTTTCAGACGATTTAATGCTAACATGTCAAGTTTATCAGCTAGTTAAAATAATCATTCCAAACTAATCATTGGTGCTCTTTGAGTAAATGATTACAAATGAAGCATAATGCATGGCAGCACGCAGTATGGGATGCATTGAATTACTTGGAGGCCTTGTCGGAGGTCTTTCAGTCTCAAATGTTGTCACAATATAAAAAATTGAGATAGATTAATGTTGCCGTTGGATTCATGTCATTTTGAGCTATAAACCAAATGTTAAATACGATTTAGTGTGGATAAGTCAAGTTGATCGGAAAGTTAAAATTATCATTCTAAATTGATCATTGGTGCTTCCTGAGTAAAGGCTTATAAATGAAGCATAATGCATGCCATGACACAGTTTGGCATACATTGGATTACTTGGTGACTTTGTCATAACTCTTTCAGTGTCAAATGTTGTCACGATATTGAAAGTTGAGCTATATTAACGTGGCAGTTGCATTCATGTCATTTTGAGCTCTAACTCAAAATTTAAAGACGATTTAGTCCGGACATGTCATGTTGATCAGCTAGTTAAAATGATTATTCTAAACTGATAATTGGTGCTCATCGAGCAAAGGTTTACAATTGAACCATAATGCATGGCATCCAGCAGTTTGGGATAGATTGGATTTCTTGGAGGTTTTTTCGTAGCCATCTTGGTTTTAAATTTAATGAAAATACAGAAAATTTAGTTATTTTAACGTGGACGTTGAATTTGTGTCATTCTAACTCTAAATCAAAAGTTTCGGACGATTTAGTGCGGATATGTCAGGTTGATCAGCAAGTTAAAATGATAATTCTAAACTGATCATTGGTGCTCCTGGAGTAAAAGCTTATAAATGAAGCATAATGCATGGCAACACACAGTTTTGGATACATTTGATTACTTGGAGGCTTTTTCGTAGCTCTTATAGTCTAAAATGTTCTCACAATATTGAAAATTAAACTAGTTTAACGTGGGCATTGGATTCATGTTGTTTTGAGCTCTAAATCAAATACTAAAGACGATTTAGTCCGGAAATGTCAAGTTCATCAGCTAGTTAAAATGATCTTTCTAAACTGATCATTGGTGTTCACTGAGAAAGGGTTTTCAAATGAAGCATAATGCATGGCATCACGCAGTTTGGGATAGATCGGATCACTTGAAGGCTTTGTCGTAGCTCTTTCAGTCTCAAATGTTGTCACAAGGTATAATGTTAAGCTAGTCTAACGTGGTCGTTGGATTCGTGTCATTCTGAACTCTAAATCAAAAGTTTTTGACCATTTATGCCGATAGGTCAAGTTGATTGGACATTTAAAATGATAATTCTAAAATGATCATTGGTGCTGCTCGAGTAAAGGCTTATAAATGAAGCATAATGCATGGCATCACACAGTTTTGGGATACATTGGATTACTTGGAGGCTTTGTCGTAGCGATTTTGGTATTAAATTTAATCACAATATAGAAAATTGAGCTAGCTTAACGTGGGTGTTGGATTTGTGTTATTTTGAGCTCTAAATCAAATATTAAACACGATATATTCCGGATATGTCAGGTTGATGAACTACTTAAAATGATCATTCTAAACTAATCATTGCTGCTCATTGTGAAAAGTTTTACAAAGGAATCATAATACATGGCATCACGCAATTTGGGATAGATTGGATTACTTGAAAGTTTTGTTGGAGCTCTTCAGTCTGACATGTTGAATTCATGTCATTTTGAGCTCTAAATCAAATGTTAAAGATGATTTAATGCGAACATGTCAAGTTGATAAGCTAGTTAAAATGCTCATTCTAAACTGATCATTGGTGCTTATTGAGCAAAGATTTACAAATGGCATCCAGCTGTTTGGGATAGATTAGATTGCTTGGAGGCTTTGTCATAGCTATTTCTGTCTAAAATTTAATCACGATATAGAAAATCTAGCTAGCTTAATGTGGGCATTGTATTCATGTCATTCTAAACTCTAAATTAAAAGTTACTGAAAATTTAATGCGGACATGTCAAGTTGATCGGCCAGTTAAAATGATCATTTTAAACTGATCATTTGTGCTCCTTGAGTAAAGTATTATAAATGAAGCATAATGCAAGGCATCATGCAGTTTGGGATACATTGGATTACTTGGAGTCTTTGTCGTAACTCTTTCAGTCACAAATGTTGTCACAATATAAAAGATTGTGCTAGATTAACTTGGCCGTTGGATTCATGTCATTTTGAGCTCTAAATCAAATGTTAAATACGTTTTAGTGCAGACATGTCAAGTTGATCACCTAGTTAAAATGACCAATCTAAACTGATCATTGGTGCTCATTGAGCAAAGGTTTACAAATGAAGCACAATGCATGGCATCACGCAGTTTGGGATATATTGGATTACTTGGAGATTTTGTTGTAGCTATTTCGATCAAAAATTTAATTAGAATATAGAAAATCGATCTACCTTAACGTGGGTGTTTGATTCGTGTCATTCAGAACTCTAAATCAAAAGTTTCAGACTATTTAGGGCAGACATGTCAAGTTGATCGGCCAGTTAAAATGATAATTCTAAACTGATCATTAGTGCTCATTGAGCAAAGGTTTACAAATGAAACATACTGCATGACATCACGCTGTTTGGGATATATTCGATTGACTGGAGGCTTAATCGTAGCTATTTTGGTCATAAATTTAATCAGAATATTGAAAACTGAGCTAGTTTAACATGGGTGTTGGATTTGAGTCATTCTGAACTCTAAATAAAAAGTTATGTACGATTTAGCGCGAACTTGTCAAGTTGATCGGCCAGTAAAATGATCATTCTAAACTGATCATTTGTGCTCCTTGAGAAAAGATTTATAAATGAAGCATAATATATGGCATAACGAAGTTTGGGATAGATTGGATTACTTGGAGAGTTTGTCGTAGCTCTGAGTCTCAAATATTCTCACAATATTGAAAGATGAGCTAGATTAACGTGGGCGTTGGATTCGTGTCAATTTGAGCTCTAAATCAAATGTCAAAGACGATTTAGTGTGGACTTGTCCAGTTGATTAGCTAGTTAAAATGATCATTCCAAACTGATCATTGGTGCTCCTTGAGTAAAGGCTTATAAATGAAGCATAATGCATGGCATCACGAAGTTTGGGATAGATTGGATTACTTGGGGTTTTTGTCGTAGCTAATTCGGTTCTAATTTTAATCACAATATAGAAAATTGAGCTAGCTTAACGTGGGCATTGAATTCGTGTCATTTTGCTAAATCAATAGTTTGGAACGATTTAATTGCAGACATGTCAAGTTGATCGGCCAGTTAAACTGATAATTGTAAGCTAATCATTGGTGCTCCTTGTGTAAAGGCTTATAAATGAAGCATAATGCATTGCATCATGCTGTTTGAGAAACATTGGATTACTTGGAGGATTTGTCGTACCTCTTTAAGTCTTAAATGTTGTCCCAATACTAAAAATTGAGCTAGATTAACGTGGCGTTGGATTCTGTCATTTTGAGCTCTTAATCAAATATTAAAGACGATTTAGTGCGGACATATCAAGTTGATCAGCTAGTTAAAATGATAATTCTAAACTGATCATTGGTGCTCCTGGAGTAAAAGCTTATAAATGAAGCATAATGCATGGCATCACGTAGTTTGTGATAGATTGGATCATTTGGAGGCTTTGTCATAGCTCTTTCAGTTTCAAATGTTGTCATGGTATTGAAAATTGAGCTAGATTACCATGGGCATTAGATACATGTCATTTTAAGCTCTAAATCAAATGTTAAGGAGGATATAGTGCGGACTTGTCAAGTTGATCAACTAGTTAAAACGACCAACTAAACTCATCATTGGTGCTCATTGAGAAAAGGTTTACAAATGAAACATAATGCATGTCATCACGCAGTTTGTGATAGATTGGATTACTTGGAGACTTTTTTGTAACTGTTTCGATCTTAAATTTTGTCACAATATAAAATATTGAGTTAGATTAAAGTGGGCGTTGGATTCTTGTCATTCTGAACTCTAAATCAAAAGTTACAGACAATTTAGTGCGGACATACAAGGTTGATCGGCTAGTTAAAATGATCATTCTAAACTGGTCATTGGGGCTCCTTGGGTAAAATCTTATAAATGAAGCATAATGCATGGCATCACGCAATTTGGGATACATTGGATTATTTGGAGGCTTTGTCATAGCTCTTTCAATCTCCAATGCTGTCACAATATCGAAAATTGAGCTAGATTAACGTGGACATTGGATTTATGTCATTTTGAGCTCTAACTCAAATGTTAAAGAAGATTTAGTGCAGACATGTCAAGTTGATCAGGTAGTTAAAATGGTCATTCTAATCTGATCATTGGTGCTCATTGAGCAAAGGTTTACAAATGAAGCATAATGAATGGCATCGCGCAGTTTGGGGTATGTTGGATTACTTGGGGGCTTTGTTGTTGCTGTTTCGGTCTTAAATATAGAATACTGAGCTAGCTTAACTTGGCCGTTGGATTCGTGTAATTCTAAAGTCTAAAGCAAAAGTTATGGACGATTTAGTGCGAACATGTCAAGTTGATTGGCCAGTTAAAATGATAATTTTAAAATGATCATTGGTGCTCCTTGACTAAACGCTTATAAATGAACCATAATGCATGGTATCACGCAGTTTAGGATATATTGGATTATTTGGAGGCTTTGTTGTAGCTATTTCGGTCTTAAATGTTGTCACAGTATTGAAAATTGAGCTAGATTAACATGAGCGATCTATTCATGTCATTTTGAGCTCTAAATCAAATGTTACGAACGATTTAGTGCGGATATGACAAGTTGATTAGCTTGTTAAAATGATCATTCTAAACTGATCATTGGTGCTCATTGAGCAAAGGTTTTCAAGTTAAGAATATGCATGGCATCACGCAGTTTGGGATAGATTGGATTACTTGGAGGCTTTGTCCATGCTATTTCTATCTTAACTTTATTCACAATATAGAAAACTGAGTTAGCTTAAGGTGGGCGTTTGATGTGATCCTGATTAGGATCAAACCCCTGATCAACTACAAATGGTTGTGGAAGAGTTGATGAATGGATTAAAGTTGCGGAATGGGTGAAACGATGGTGTAACTTGCAGATGTGTGAGCTCTTAGGTGGATGGATCTGAGAACAAGGGGAAATGGATGATACTTCTCAAGGATGGTGGAAAATCCTTTGACTATCTGCTTGCTATGTTTGAATGATAAAGGCTAGACACTTTGTGCAAGGGGTGAATCGAAATGAAACTTCCAAGGGTGATGATGATCCCTTAGACTTTCGGCTCTTGAGAGGAATGAGAAAGTGTTCTAAAATTCCTTATTCAGGAGTATGATCAAACGAGTTGAAGAAGGAGATTTGCTATTAAAATGTTTGATGATTCAGAAAGAAGGATACAAGAGAGTATTTATAGTAGTCTAAAAAATTGAAAATGACTCCTAAAATTCTACCAAAGCATTAAAGTAAATACTTAGGGAATTACAAAGACAACTAAGACAAAGACTTAGAAGTAAATAATGTTTTCACTTGATTCGTCCTCTCTTATTTCGTGGAAGATGGGATATAATGGGCCTTGATTCACCAAGAGGCTATTGTAAAGTACCTTGGGCTTGCCTCATTAAAAACCTATCTTAGAAAAATCATTGGGACAAAACTAAGAATAGGGAAGAAGAGTACAATCCAAGGCACCTCTCTTGGTGAGGTTTAGGTGGCTTGAATCACATTCAATGTTGTTGGATTAGCACACACTAAACTGGCCTGAATGGTGTTCAGAAGGTGCTGTAGTGTTGTCTTAAGTTTGGCTTGCTTGGATCGGGTAATGGGCCCATTGTAGATTTCTAGGCTTTCATCTCCAATATCCGTAGGTTCTAGCTGCTTCTTAGCATCTTTAGTGGCTTCTTCCTCCTGTGGTTGAAGTTGCTCCTTAGGTTGTGGTTCCTTGCTGGCCATGCTCACATCAAGTGGTATCAGATCCCACTCCAAACCAGGTTATATCTCTACGAATCCGTTTGCACCCTTTCGTATTCTTGCAAAAACGTTTTGTAACCTTTCGCCTTCTTTTTGCGATTTTTTAAAAAACATTTGGGTTTTTTTTCTTGCTTAAACTTGATCTTAGATCTTTGAAGAACCTGGAAATTAACTTGAAAATAGTTTAGAACCGATTTCTAAAGGCCAAGACTTGTGAAACACCCAATCGGCACCGTTGAAGTTCTAAGAAACTGTTTTTGTTAATCCGAGTTTATCAACTTTTATTTGAATATTTTAGAGATTAAAACCTAAATGAAACCTGTTCTTAAGACCTAATAGAACCTGTAATACCAATTAAAAACGTTTCAAAACGAATCTAAAGTTGTTAGACTCACCCATTTCAAAACCGGAGTTCAAAGGGTCTGAAACATGCTTCGCTAGGATTAGTTGGAGGCTTTGTCGTAGCTCTTTCAAATGTTGTCACAATATTGGAAATTGAGATAAATTAATGTGGGCGTTCAAGTAATGTCATTTTGAGATCTAACTCAAATGTTACAGATGATTTAGTGAGATATGTCAAGTTGATCAGCTAGTTAAAATGATCATTCCAAACTGATCATTGTTGCTCATTGAGCAAAGTTTTACAAATGAAGCAAAATGCATAGCATCATGCAGTTTAGGATAGATTGGATTACTTCGACGTTTGTCCTTGCTATTTCTGTCTTAACTTTAATCACAATATAGAAAACTAAGCTAGCTTAACGTGGGCGTTGGATTCGTGTCATTCTGAACTCTAAATCAAAAGTCATGGACGATTTAATACAGACATGTCAAGCTGATATGCCAAATAAAATGAACATTCTAAACTGATCATTGGTGCTCATTGAGTAAACGCTTATAAATGAAGCATAATGCATGGCATCACGCAGTCTGGGATACATTGGATTACTTGGAGGCTTTGTCATAGCTCTTTCTGCCTCAAATGTTGTCACAATATAGGATACATTGGATTAACGTGGGTGTTGGATGCGTGTCATTTTGATCTCTAAATCATGTTTTGGATGATTTAGTGCAGACATGTCAAGTTGATCATGTAGTTAAAATGATCATTCTAAAGTGATCATTGGTGCTCATTTAGCAAAGGTTTACAAATGAAGCATAATGCATTACATCATGCAGTTTGGGATACATTGGATTACTTGGAGGCTTTGTCGTAGCTATTTCGGTTTAAAATTTTGTTCACAATATAAAAATTGAGCAAGATTAACGTCGGCGTTGGATTTATGCCATTCTGAACTCTAAATCAAATGTTACAGACAATTTTGTGCAGACATGTCAAGTTCATCAGCTAGTTAAAATGATCATTCTAAACTGATCATTGGTGCTCATTGAACAAAGATTTACAAATGAAGTATAATGCATGACATCCAGCAGTTTCGGATAGATTGGATTACTTGGAAGCTTTATGGCAGCTCTTTCGGTATCAAATTTGATTAAAACATAGAAAATTGAGCTAGCTTAATGCGTGTGTTGGATTCGTGTCATTCTAAACTCTAAATCAAAAGTTTCGAATGATTTAGTGCAGATATGTCAAGTTTATTGGCCAGGTAAACCGATAATTCTTTACCGATCATTGTTTACTGAACATTGGTGCTCCTTGAGTAAACGGTTATAAATGACGTATAATTCATGGCATCACGCAGTTTGGGATATATTTTATTAGTTGGCGGATTTGTCGTACCTCTTTCAGTCTCAAATGGTATCACAAATATCAAAAATTGAGCTAGATTAAAGTGGGTGT
Organism: Pugionium dolabratum; assembly: GCA_018901945.1. NCBI lineage: Eukaryota > Viridiplantae > Streptophyta > Magnoliopsida > Brassicales > Brassicaceae > Pugionium > Pugionium dolabratum. Next base: position 97,681 of record JAEVFF010000490.1, read on the forward strand.
TCGATTCTTGTCATTTTGAGCTCCAAATAAAATGTTACGGATGATTTAGCGTGGACATGTCAAGCTGATCATCTAGTTAAAATGATCATTCTAAACTGATCATTGGTGTTCATTTAGCGAAGGTTTACAAATAAAGCATAATGCATGGCATCACGCAATTTGAGATAGATTGGGTTACTTGGACGCTTTGCCCTGGCTATTTCAGTCTTAAATTTAATCACAATATAGTAAACTGAGCTAGCTTAACGTGGGCATTGGATTCATAACATTGTGAACTCTAAATCAAAAGTTAAGATCAATTTAGTGCGGACATGTCATGTTAATCGGGCAGTTAAAATGATCATTGTAAACTGATCATTGCTTCTCCTTGAGTAAATGCAGATAAATGAAGCATAATGCATGGAATCACTCAGTTTGGCATTCATTAGATTACTTGGAGGCTTTGTCCTAGCTCTTTTAGTCTGAAATGTTGTCACAATATTGAAAATTGAGCTAGATTAACGTGGCTATTGGATTCATGTCATTTTGAGATCTAAATCAAATGTTAAAGATGATTTCGTGGGGACATGTCAATTTGATCAGCTAGGTAAAATGATCATTTTAAACTGATCATTGGTTCTCATTGCACAAAGGTTACAATTGAGGCATAATGCATGGCATCACGCAGTTTGGGATACATTGGATTACTTGGATTCTTTTTCGTAGGTATTTTGGTCTTACATTTAATATAGAAAATTGAGCTAGCTTAATATGAACGTTGGATTCCTATCATTCTGAATTCTAAATCAAAAGTAACAGATGATTTGGTGCGGATATTAAAAGTTGACCGTGCAGTTAAAATGATCATTGCAAACTGATCATTGTTGCTCCTTGAGTAAAGTCTTTTAAATGAAGCATAATGCATGGCATCACGCAGTTTGAGATACATTGGATTACTTTGAGGCTTTTTCGTAGGTCTTTCAGTCTCAAATGTTGACACAAAATTGAAAATTGAGCTAGATTAACATTGGCGTTCGATTCATGTCATTTTGAGCTGTAAATAAAATGTTACGGATGATTTAGTGCTGACATGTTAAGTTCATCAACTAGCTAAAATGATCATTCTAAGCTGATAATTGGTGCTCATTGAGCAAAGGTTTACAAATGAAGCTTAATGCATGGCATCACTCAGTTTGGAATAGATTGGATTACTTGGAGGTTGTGTCCTTGCTATTTTTCTATTAAATTTAATCACAAATAGAAAACTGAGCTACCTTAACATGGCCGTTGAATTTGTGTCATTCTGAACTCTAAATCCAATGTTACCGACGATTCGGTGCATACATGTCAAGTTGATCGGCAAGTTAAAATGATCATTTTTAACTGATCATTGGTGCTACATCAATAAACGCTTATAAATGAAGCATAGTGCATGGCATGATGCATTTTGGGATACATTGGATTACTTGGAGGCTTTGTTGTAGTTCTTTAAGTCTCAAGTGTTGTCACAATACTGAAAATTGAACTAGATTAACGTGGGCGTTGGATTCATGTCATTTTTAACTCTAAATAAAATGTTACAGACGATTTAGTGCGAACATTTCAGGTTTATTGGACAGTTCAAACGATCATTCTAAACTGATCATTGGTGCTCCTTGACTAAAGATTTATAAATGATGAATATTATACGGCATCACACAGTTTGGAATACATTGGATTACTTAGAGGCTTTTTCGTGGCTATTTGGGTGTTAAATTTTGTCATAATATAGAAAATTGAACTAGCTTACTGTGGGCGTTAGATTTGTTTCATTCAGAATTCTAAATCAAAAGTTATGGACAGTTTAGTGCAGACATGTCAAGTTGATAGGCCTGTTAGAATGTTCAATTTAAACTGATCATTGATGCTCCTTGAGTAAAGCCTTATACATGAAGCATAATGGATGGATTCCTGCAGTTTTGGGATACATTGGATTATTTGTATGCTTTTTCAAAGCTCTTTCAGAGTCAAATGTTGTCAAAATATGGAAAATTGAGGTAGGTTAACGTGGGCGTTTGACTCATATCATTTTGACCTCTAAATCAAAATTAAAGACGATTTAGTCCGGACATGTAAGTTGATCAACTATTTAAAATTACCATTCTAAACTGATCATTGGCGCTCCATGAGTCAGGGGTAATAAATGAAGCATAATGCATGACATCAGGCAGTTTGGGATATATTGGATTACTTGGAGGCTTTTTCATAACTCTTTCAGTCTCTAATGTTGTCACAATATGGAAACTTTAGCTAGGTTAACATGCACGTTGGATACATGTCATTTCAAACTCAAAATCAAAAGTTACGGACGATTTAATGCGAAAATGTCAAATTGATCAGTTAGTTAAAATGATCATTCTAAACAGATCATTGGTGCTCTTTGAGTAAACACTAATAAATGAAGCATAATGCATGGTATCATGCAGTTTGGGATACTTTGGATTACTTGAAGGTTTTTTAGTTTCTCTTCCAGTCTCAAATGTTGTGACAATATAGAAAATTGAGCTAGCTTAACATGGGCGTTAGATTCGTGTCATTCAAAAGTTACTGACGTTTTACTACACACATGTCAAGTTGATCAACAAGTTAAAATGATCATTCTAAACTAATCATTGGTGATCCTTGATTAAAGGCCTATAAATGAAACATAATGCATGACAACACGCCGTTTGGGAAACATTGGATTATTTAGAGGCTTTATCGTAGCTATTTCGGAATTAAATTTTGTCACAATCTTTAAACTTGATCTAGCTTAACGTGGGCGTTGGATTTGTGTCAGTTTGAACTCTAAATAAAAAGTTACAGAAGATTTAGTGCGGACATGTTAAGTTGATCGGCCAATTCAAATGATCATTCTAAACTGATCATTGGTGCTTCTTCAGTAAAGGCTTATAAATGAAGAATAATGCATGGAATCCCGCAGTTTAGGATACATTTGATTACTTGGAGGCTCAAATGTTGTCACACTATGGAAAATTGAGCTAGGTTAACGTGGGTGTTGGACTCATGTCATTTTGAAATCTAAATCAAAAGTTACACACGATTTAGTGTGGACATGTAAGTTTTTCAGCTAGTTAAAATGATCATTCTAAAGTGATCATTGGTGCTCCTTGAGCAAAGGCTAATAAATGAAGCATAATGCATGGCATAACGCAGTTTGGGATAGATTGGATTACTTAAAGGCTTTGTCGTAGCTATTTCGGTTTTAAAGTTTTTTCACAATAGAGAAAATTGAGCTAGCTTAACGTGGGCGTTCGATTCGTGTCACTTTTAGCTCTAAATCAAAAGTTACAGACGATTTAGTGGGAACACGTCCAATTCATCGGCTAGTTAAAATTATCATTCTAAACTGATCATTGGTGCTCCTTGAGTAAAGGCTTATAAATGAAGCATAAAGCATGGTCTCACGCAGTTTGGGATACATTGGATTAGTTGGAGGCTTTGTCGTAGCACTTGCAGTCACAAATGTTGTCACAAATGGAAAATTGAGCTAACTTAACGTGGGTGTTGGATTCGTGCCATTCAGAACTCTAAATCAAAAGTTACGGACGATTTAGTGCAGACGCGTCAAGTTGATCTGCCAGTTAAAATGATCATTCTAAACTAATCATTGGTGCTCTTAGAGTAAAGACTTATAAACGAAGTATAATACATGAAATCACGCAGCTTTCGATATATTGGATTACGTGGACGCTTTTGTCATAACTCTTTGAGTATCAAATGTTGTCACAATACAGAAACTCAGCTAGCTTAACGTGGGCGTTGGACTCATATCACTTTGAGCTCTAAATCAAAAGTTAAAATGATCATTCTAAAGTGATCATTGGTGCTCCTTGAGTAAAGCCTAATAAATGAAGCATAACGCAGTTTGGGATATATTGGATAATTTAAAGGCTTAATTGTAGCTATTTCGGTCTTAAATTTTGTCACAATATAGAAAATTCAGTGAGCTTAACGTAGGCATTGGATTCGTGTCATTCGGAGCTCTAAATCAAAAGTTACGGACAATTTTGTGGGGACATGTCAAATTGATCGGCCAGTTAAAATGATCATTCTAAACTAATCATTGGTGCTCCTTGTGTAAAAGCTCATAAAATAAGCATAATGCATGGCATCACGCACTTTGGGATACATTGGATTACTTGGAGGCTTTGTCGTAGCTCTTTCAATCTCAAATGCTATCACAATATAGAAAATTGAGCAAGCTTAATGTGGGCGTTGGATTCGTGTCATTATGAAATCTAAATCAAAAGTTAGGGAAAATTTAGTGCATACATGTAAAGTTGATCGGCCTGTTAAAATGATCATTCTAAACTGATCATTGGTGCTACTTAAGTAAATGCTTGTAAATGAAGCATAATGAATGACATTACATAATTTGGAGTACATTGTATTACTCGGAGGCTCTTTGCTTGCTCTTTGAGTTTAAAATTTTATCACAATATGGAAAAATGAGGTTGTTTAACGTGGGCGTTGGAGTCATGGCATTTTAAGCTCTAAATCAAAAGTTAAAAATGATTTAGTGCAGAAATGTCAAATTGATAAGGTAGTATGATCATTCTAAACTGATCATTGGTGCTCCTTGACTAAAGAATTATAAATGAAGCATATTATACGGCATCACACAGTTTGGAATACATTGGATTACTTGGAGGCTTTCTCTTGGCTATTTCGGTGTTAAATTTTGTCACAATATAGATTAATGACCTAGCTTAACGTGGACTGTTGGATTCGTTTTATTGAGAATTCTAAATCAAAAGTTATGGAATATTTAGTGCAGACATGTCAAGTTGATAGACATGTTAAAATGATCATTCTAATCTGATCATTGATGCTCCTTGAGTAAAGTCTTATAAATGAAGCATAATGCATGGATTCCTACAGTTTTGGGATACATTGGATTACTTGTATGCTTTTTCAAAGCTCTTTCAGAGTCAAATGTTGTCAAAATATGGAAAATTGAGGTAGCTTAACGTGGGCGTTGGACTCATGTCATTTTGACCTCTATATCAAAAATTAAAGATGATTTAGTCCGGATGTGTAAGTTGATCAACTAGTTAAAATTATCATTCTAAACTGATCATTGGCACGCCTTGAGTAAGGCCTAAATAAATGAAGCATAATGCATGGCATCATGCATTTTGGGACATATTTGATTACTTGGAGGCTTTTCCGTAACTCTTTCAGAGTCTAATGTTGTCACAACATGGAAAATTTAGCTAGGTTAACGTGGGCGTTGGATACGTGTCATTCTAAACTCTAAATCAAAAGTTACAGATGATTTAGTTCGAAAATGTCAAATTGATCAGTTAGTTAAAATGATCATTTTAAACTGATCATTGGTGCTCTTTGAGTAATCACTAATAAATGAAGCATAATGCATGGCATCATGAAGTTTGGGATACTTTGGATTACTTTGAGGTTTTGTCGTTTCTCTTTCAGTCTCAAATGTTGTGACAATATAGAAAATTGAACTAGCTTAACGTGGGTGTTAGATTCGTGTCATTCAAAAGTTACGGACGTTTTAGTGCACAATTGTCAAGTTGATCGACCATTTAAAATGATCATTCTAAACTAATCTGGTGCTCCTTGATTAAAGGCTTATAAATGAATCATAATGCATGACATCACGCCATTTGGGAAACATTGGATTATTTAGAGGCTTTATCATAGATATTTCGGAATTAAATTTTGTCACAATCTTTATAAATGATATAGCTTAACGTGGGCGTTGGATTTGTGTCAATTTGAACTCTAAATAAAAAGTTACTATTTCAGTGTCAATTGTTATCACAATATGGAAAATTGAGCTAGCCGAACGTGGGCATTGGACTCATGTTATTTTGAGCTATAAATCAAAAGTTAAAGACGATTTAATATGCAAATATAAGTTGATCAGCTAGTTAAAATTACCATTCTAAGCTGATCATTTGTGCTTCTTGAGTAAGGGCTAGTAAATGAAACATAATGCATGGCATCACGCTGTTTGAGATAAAATGGATTACTTGGAGGGTTTATCATAGCTATTTTGGTTGTAACTTTTGGTATAGTATAGAAAATTGAGATAGCTTAGCGTGGACGTTTGATTCGTAATACCTTGAACTCTAAATCAAATGCAACGGACGATTTAGTGCGGACATGTCAAGTTGATCGGCCAATGAAAATGATCATTCTAAACAGATCATTGGTGCTCCCTGAGTAAAGACGTATAAATCAAGCATAATGCATGTCATCACGCAGTTTGGGATACACTGGATTACTTGGAGGCTTTATTGTAGCGATTTAAGTCTCAAATGTTGTTACAATATAGAAAATTGACCTAGCTTAACGTCGGCATTGGATTCGTGTCATTTTGAACTCTAAATCAAAAGTTCCGGATGATTCAGTGCATACATGTTAAGTTGGTTGGCCAGTTAAAACGATCATTCTAAACTGATCACTGGTGCTCTTTAAGTAAAGGTTTACAAATGAATCATAATGCATGGCATCACGCCGTTTGGGGTACATTGGCTTACTTGGACGCTTTTTTGTTGCTCTTTAAGCCTCAAATGTTGTCACAATATGGAAAATTGAGCTAGCTTAAAGTGGGTGTTCGATTCGTGTCAATTTGAATTCTAAATAAAAAGTTACAGACAATTTAGTGCGAACATGTCAATTTGATTGACCAGTTAAAATGATCATTCTCAACAGATCGTTGGTGGTCCTTGAGTAAAGGCTGATAAATGAAGCATAGTGCATGGCATTACGCTGGTTGAGATACATTGGATTACATGAAGGTGTTTTTGTAACTCTTTCAGTCTCAAATGTTGTCACACTATGGAAAATTAAGCGAGTTTAACGTGGGTGTTGGACTCATGTCATTTTGAACTCTAAATCAAAAGCTAAACATGATTTAGTGCGGACATGTAAGTTGTTCAGCTAGTTAAAATGATCATTTTAAAGTGATCATTGGTGCTCCTTGAGCAAAGGCTAATAAATGAAGCGTAATGCATGGAATAACACTGTTTGGGATACATTGGATTACTTAAAGGCTTTTTCGTACCTATTTCGGTTTTAAAATTTTTTCATAGTAAAGAAAATTGAACTAACTTAACGTGGGCGTTAGATTCCTGTCACTTTCAACTCTAAATGAAAGTTACTGACGATTTAGTGGGAACATGTCCAATTTATCGGCTAGTTAAAATGATCATTCTGAACTGATCATTGGTGCTACTTGAGTAAAGGCTTATAAATGAAGCATAAAGCATCGTCTCATGCAGTTTGGGATACATTGGATTACTTGGAGGCTTTGTCGTAGCTCTTGCAGTCACAAATGTTGTCACAATATGGAAAATTGAGCTAGCTTAACGTGGGTGTTGGATTCGTGCCATTCAGAACTCTAAATCAAAAGTTATGGACGATTTAGTGTGGAAGTGTCAAGTTGATCGGCCAGTTAAAATGATCATTCTAAACTATTCATTGGTGCTCCTTGAGTAAATACTTATAAATGAAGTATAATGCATGACATCACACAGTATGGGATATATTCGATCACGTGGACGCTTTCTCATAACCGTTTGAGTGTCAAATATTGTCACAATACGGAAAAGTCAGCTAGCTTAACGTTGGTGTTGGACTCATGCCACTTTGAGCTCTAAATTAAAAGTTAAGTACTATTTAGTGCGGACATGTAAGTTGTTCAGCTAGTTAAAATGATCATTCTAAAGTGATCATTGGTGCTCCTTGAGTAAAGCCTAATAAATGAAGAATAATTCTTGCCACAACGAAGTTTGGGATATATTGAATTATTTAAAGGCTTTTTATAGCTATTTCGGTCTTTAGTTTTGCCATATTATAGAAAATTGAGCTAGTTTAACGTAGGCGTTGGATTCGTGTCATTCGGAGCTCTAAATCAAAAGTTACGGACAATTTGGTGGGGATAAGTCAAATTGATCGGCCAGTTAAAATGATCATTCTAAACTAATCATTGGTGCTCCTTGAATAAATGCTTATAAATTAAGCATAATGCATGTCATCACAAAGTTTGGGATACATTGGATTACTTGGAGGCTTTGTCGTAGCTCTTTCAATCTCAAATGTTGTCACAATATAGAAATTGAGCTAGCTTAACATGGGCGTTGGATTCATGTCATTTTGAACTCTAAATCAAAAGTTAGGGAAAATTTACTACAGACATGTAAAGTTGATCGGCCTGTTAAAATGATCATTATAAACTGATCATTGGTGCTCCTTAATTAAATGCTTGTAAATTAAGCATAATGAATGACATTACATAATTTGGAATACATTGGATTACTTGGAGGCTCTTTCCTTGCTCTTTCAGTTTAAAATGTTGTCACAATATGGAAAATTGAGGTTGCTTAACGTGGGCGTTGGAGTCATGGCATTTTAAACTCTAAATCAAAAGTTAAAGACGATTTAGTGCGGAAATGTCAAATTGATAAGTTAGTTAAAATGATCATTCTAATCTGATCATTGGTGCTCCTTGAGTAAAGGCTTATAAATGAAGTAAAATGTATGGGATTATGTGATTGAGAAAAATTGGATTGCTTGGAGGCTTTTTCTTAGCTCTTTCAGTCTCAAATTTTGTCACAATATGAAAAACTTAGTTAACTTACATGAGCGTTGGACTAATGTCATTATGAACTCTTGATCAAAACTTAATGACAATTTAGTGGGGACACATCAACTTGATAGGCCAGTTAAAATGATCATTGGTACTACTTGAGTAAAGGCTTACAAATGAACCACAATGCTTGGCATTATGCCTTTTCGGATAGACTGATTTACTTGGAGCCTTTTTTCTTGCTCTTTCAGTCTCAAATGTTATCACAATAAGGAAAATTGAGGTTGATTCACGGGGGTGTTGGAGTAATGTCATTTTAAGCTCAAAATCAATAGTTGAAGACAATTTAGAGTGGACATGTCAAATTGATAAGGTAGTTAAAATGATCATTCTAAACTGATTATTGGTGCTCATTGAGTAAAGGCTTATAAATGAAGTATAATGCATGGGATCGTGCAATTGGGAAAACTTGGATTACTTGGAGGTTTTTTCAAGCTCTTTATGTCTCAAATGTTGTAACAATAAGGAAAACTTAGCTAGCTTACGTGGGCGTTGGACTCATGTCATTCTGAATTCTTAATCAAATGTTAATAGCGATTTAGTGCGGACATGTCAAGTTGATAGGCCAGTTAAAATGATCACTCTAAACTGATCATTGGTACTCCTTAAGTAAAGGCTTATAAATGAAGTATAATGCATGGCATCACACAGATTGGGATAAATTGGATTACTTGGGGCCTTTTTCCTTGCTCTTTCAGCCTCAAATGTTGCCAAAATATGGAAAATTGAGCTAGCTTAACGTTAGCGTTCTACTCATGTCATCTCGAACTCTAAATCAAAAGTTACATACAATTTAGTGCAGACATGTCAAGTTGATCGACCAGTTAAAATGATCATTCTAAACTGATCATTGGTGCTCCTTGAGTAAAGACTTATACATGAAATATAATACATGACATCATACAGTTTGGGATATATTGGATTACGTGCATGCTTTCTCAAAACTCTTTCAGTGTCAAATGTTGTCAAAATACGGAAAATTAAGCTAGCTTAGCGTGGACGTTAGACTCATGTCATTTTGAGCTCTAAATCAAAACTTACGAACAACTTAGTGGGGTCATGTTAAATTTATCGGCCCGTTAAAATGATCATTCTAAACTAATCATTGGTGCTCCTTGAGTAAAGGCTTATAACTGAAGCATAATGCATGGCATCACGCACTTTGGGATACTTTGAATTACCTGGAGGCTTTGTTGTAGCTGTCTTAGTCTCAAATGTTGTCATAATATAGCTAATTGAGCTAGCTTAACGTGGGCGTTGGATTCGTGCATTTTGAACTCTAGATCAAAACTTACGGAAAATTTAGTGCAGACATGTAAAGTTGATCGGCTAGCTAAAATAATCATTCTAAACTGATCATTGGTGCTTTTTCAGTAAAGGTTTATAAATGAAACGTTGTGCATGACATCACGCACTATGGGATACATTGGATTACTTGGAGGGTTTTTCGTAGCTCTTCGAGTTTCAAATGTTGCACAATATGGAAAATTGAGCTAGCTTAACGTGGACCTTGGATTCATGTCATTTTAGCCTCTAAATCAAAAGTTGAAAACGATTTAGTGCAGACATGTCAAGTCAATCAGCTAACTAAAATGATTATTCTAAAATTGGTACTCCTTGAGTAAAGGCTTATAAATGGGATCGTGCAACTGGGAAAAATTGGATTACTTGGAGGCTTTTTCGTAGTTCTTTCAATCTCAAATGTTGTCACAATATGGAAAATTGAGGTAGCTCATGTGGGCGTTGGACTCATGTCATTCTAAACTCTTAATTAAAAGTTAATGTCGATTTAGTGCGGACATGTAAAATTTATAGGCCAGTTAAAATGATCATTCTAAATTGATCATTGTTAGTCTTTGAGTAAAGGCTTATAAATGAAGTATAATGCATGTCATCACACAGATTGGGATGCATTGGATTACTTGGAGGCTTTTTCCTCGCTCTTTCAGCCTCAAATGGTGCCATAATATGGAAAATTGAGCTAGTTTAACGTTAGCGCTGTACTCATGTCATTCCAAACTCTAAATCAAAAGTTACATACAATTTAGTGCAGACATGTCAACTTCATTGGCCACTTAAAATGATCATTCTAAACTGATCATTGGTGCTCCTTGAGTAAATACTTATAAAAGAAATAAAATACATGACATCATGCAGTTTGGGAAATATTGGATTACGTGCATGATTTCTCATAACTCTTTCACTGTCAAATGTTTTCACAATACGGAAGATTCAGATAGCTTAACGTGGGCGTTGGACTCATGTTATTTTGAGCTATAAATCAAAAGTTAAAGACGATTTAGTGCGAACATGTAAGTTGTTCAGCTAGTTAAATCATCATTCTGAAGTGATCATTGGTGCTCCTTGAGTAAAGGGTAATAAATGAAGTATAATGCATGGCATAACGCAGTTTGGGATAGATTGGATTACTTAAAGGTTTTGTCGTAACTATTTTGGTCTTTAATTTAGTCACAGTAGAGAAAATTGAGATAGCTTAATGTGGGCGTTGGTTTCGTGTCACATTGAGCTCGAAATCAAAAGTTACAAACGATTTAGTGGGGACATGTCAAATTGATCGGCCAATTAATATTATCATTCTAGACTAATCATTGGTGCTCCTTGAGTAAAGGCTTATAAATGCAGCAGAATGAATGGCATCACGCATTTTGGGATATATTGGATTAATAGAGGCTTTGTCGTAGCTCTTTTAGTCTCAAATGTTGTCACAATATAGAGATTTGAGCTAGCTTAACGTGGGTGTTAGATTCGTATCATGTTGAACTCTAAATTAAAAGTTACGGATAATTTAGTGTGGACATGTAAATTGATCGGCCAGTTAAAATGATCATTGGTGCTCCTTCAGTAAAGGCTTATAAATGAAGAATAATGCATGGCATTACACAGTTTAGGATATATTGGATTACTTGGAAGCTTTTTCCTTGCTCTTTTGAGTCTGAAATGTTGTCACATTATGGAAAACTGAGGTTGCTTAATGCGGGCGTTGGAGTCATCTCCTTTTAAGTTCTAATTCAGAAGTTGAAGACGATTTAGTGCGGACATATCAAATTGATAAGGTAGTTAAAACGATCATTCTAAACTGATCATTGGTGCTTCTTGAGTAAAGGCTTATTGATGAGGTATAATGCATGGGATCGTGCAACTAGGAAAAATTGGATTACTTGAAGGCTTTCTCGTAGTTCTTTCAGTCTCAAATGTTGTCACAATATGGAAAACTTAGCTAACTTACATGGGCGTTGGACTTATATCATTCTGCACTCTTAATCAAAAGTTAATGACGATTTAGTGCGGACATGTCAAGTTGATAGGTCAGTTAAAATGATCATTCTAAACTGATCACAGGTACCCATTGAGTAAAGGCTTATAAATGAAGAATAATGCATGGCATCACGCAGATTGGGATACATTGGATTACTTGGAGGCTTTTTCCTTGCTTTTTCAGCCTCAAATGTTGTCACAATAGGGAAAATTGAGCTAGCTTAACGTTAGCTTTGGACTCATGTCATTCTGAACTCTAAATCAAAAGTGCGGACATGTCAAGTTGATCAGCCAGTTAAAATGATCATTCTAAACTGATCATTGGTGCTCCTTGAGTAAAAACTTATAAGTGAAGTATAATGCAAGACATCACACAGTTTGGGATATATTGGATTACGTGGATGCTTTCTCATAACTCTTTCAGTGTCAAATGTTGTCACAATACGGAAAATTCAACTAGATTAACGTGGGTGTTGGACTCATGTCATTTTGATCTCTAAATAAAAAAATACCGACGATTTAAAGGGGACAAGTCAAATTGATCGGCTAGTTAAATAGATCATTCTAAACTAATCATTGGTGCTCCTTGAGTAAAGGCTTATAAATGAAGCATAATGCATGGCATCACGCACTTTGGAATACATTGGATTACTCGGTGGCTTTGTCGTAGCTCTTTCAGTCTCAAATTTGGGCACAATATAGAAAATTGAGCTAGCTTAACATGGGCATTGGATTCGTGCATTTTTAACTCTAGATCAAAAGTTACGTACAATTTAGTGCGGAAATGTTAAGTTGATCATTCTAAAGTGAGCATTGGTGCTTCTTGAGTAAAGGCTTATTCATGAGGTATAATGCATGGGATCGTGCAACTGGGAGAAATTGGATTACTTGAAGCCTTTCTCGTAGCTCTTTCAGTTTCAAATGTTGTAACAATATGGAAATTGAGGTTGCTTAACGTGGGCGGTTGAGTCATGTCATTTTAGGCTCTAAATCAAAAGTTACAGACGATTTATATCGGACATGTCAAATTGATAAGGTAGTTAAAATGATCATTCTAAACACATCATTGGTGCTCCTTGACTAAAGGCTTATAAATGAAGTATTATGCATGGGATCGTGCAACTGGGAAAAATTGGATTACGTGGAGGCTTTCTCGTAGCTCTTTCTGTGTCAAATGTTGTCACAATATGGAAAACTGAGGTAGCTTATGTGGGCGTAGGAGTCATGTCATTATGAACTCTTAATCAAAAGTTAATAACGATTTAGTGCAGACATATCAAGTTGATAGGCTAGTTAAAATGATCATTATTAGTACTCCTTGAGTAAAGGCTTATAAATGAAGTATAATGCATGGCATCACGCAGATTGGGATACATTGGATTACTTGGAGGCTTTTTCCTTGCTCTTTCAGCCTCAAATGTTGTCACAATATGGAAAATTGAGCTAGATTAACGTTAGCGTTGTACTCATGTCATTCTAAACTCGAAATCAAAAGTTACGGAGGATTTAGTGCGGACATGTCAAGTTGATCGGCCTGTTAAAATGATCTTTATAAACTAATCATTGGTACTCCTTGAGTAAAGGTTTATAAATGAAGTATAATGCATGGCGTCACGCATTTTGGGATATATTGGATTATTTGAAGGATTTTTCGTAGCTCTTTCAAACTCAAATGTTGTCACAATATGGAAAGTTAAGCTAAATTAACGTTGGTTTTGGACTCATGTCATTTTGAGCTCTAAATAATAAGTTGTAGATGATGTAGTGCGGACATGTGAAGTTGATCATCTAGATAAAATTATCATTTTAAATTGATCATTGATGCTGCTTGAGTAAAGACATATAAATGAAGAATAATGCATGACATCACATAGTTTGGAAAATGTTGGATTACTTTGAGACTTTTTACTAACTATATCGGTTTTAAATTTAGTCACGATATTGAAAATTGAGCTAAGTTAATGTGGGCATTGGATTCGTGTAATTCTGATATCTAAATAAATAGTTGTTGACGATTTAGTGCCGACATGTCAAGTTGATCGGCAAGTTAAAATGATTATTCAAAACTGATCATTGGTGCTCCTTGAGTAAAGGCTTATAAATGAAGCATAATGAATAGCATCACGTACTTTGGGATAGATTTGATTTCTAGGAGGCTCTATCAAAGCTATTACGGTCTTAAATTTTGTCACAATATAGAAAATTGAGCTACCTTAACATGGGCGTTAGATTCGTGTCATTCTGAACTCTAAATGAAAAGTTACAGACGATTTAGTGCGGACATGTCAAGTTGATCTGCCAGTTAAAATCATCATTCTAAAGTCATCATTGGTGCTCCTTGAGTAAATGCCTATAAATGAAGCATAATGCATGGCATCACATAGTTTTGGATACATTGGATTACTTGGAGGCTTTTTCGTAGCTCTTTCAGTCTCAAATGTTGTCACAATATGGAAAGTTGAGCTAACTTAACGTGGGCGTTGGGCTCATGTCATTTTTAGCTATAAATCAAAATTTACAGTCGCTTTAAAGTGTATGTGTCATGTTGATAAGCTCGTTAAAATGATCATTCTATATTGATTATTGGTGCTCCTGGAGTAAAGGGTTATAAATGAATTGTAGTACAAGGCATCACAAAGGTTAGAATAGATTGGATTACTTGGAAGCTTTATCGTAGCTATTTTGGTATTAAATTTTATCACAGTATAGAAAATTGAGCTAGCTTAACGTGGGGGTTTGATTCGTATCATTTTGAACTCTCAATCAAAATTTAAAGACGATTTAGGGCGGACATGTCAATTTTATGAGCTAGTTAAAATGACCATTCTATACTCATCTTTAATGTTTATTAAGCAAAGGCTTATAAATGAAGTGTAATGCATGCCATTACGCATTTTAGGATAGAATGGATTATTTGGAGGTTTTTTCATAGCTATTTCGGTCTGAAATTTTGGCACAATATAGAAAATCGACCTAGCTTAACGTGGGCGTTGGATTCTTGTCATTTTGAAATCTAAATCAAAAGTTATGGACAATTTAGTGTGGACATGTAAAGTTGATCGGCCAGTTAAAATGATCATTTTAAACTGATCATTGGTGCTCCTTGAGTAAAGGTTTATAAATGATGCATAAGGCATGGCATTACGCAATTTAGGATAGATTGGATTACATGTAGGCTTTTTCCTTGCTCTATTAGTTTCAAATGTTGTCACAATATTGAAAATTGAGATATCTTAACGTGGGCGTTGGAATCATGTATTTTAAATTCTAAATCAAAAGTTAAAGACGATTTAGTGCGGACATGTCAAATTTGATAAGGTAGTTAAAATGATTATTCTAAATTGATCATTGGTGCTCCTTGAGTAAAGGCTTATAAGTGAAGTATAATGCATGGCATCGTGCAATTGGGAAAAATTGGATTACTTGTAGGCTTTTTCGTAGCTCTTTCAGTCTCATATGTTGTCACAATATGGAAAACTTAGCTAGCTTAACGTGGGTGTTGGATTCGTGTCATTTTGAACTCTAACTCAAAAGTTACTGATCATTTAGTGCGGACATGTCAAGTTGATCGGCCAGTTAAAATGATCATTCTAAACTAATCATTGGTACTCCTTGAGTAAAGGCTTATAAATGAAGCATAATGCATTGCATCGCGTATTTTGGAATACATTGGATTACTTGGAAGCTTAGTCGTAGCTCTTTAAGTGTCAAATGTTTTCACAATGTAAAAAATTGGTCTAGCATAACGTGGGAGTTGAATTCATGTCATTCTGAATTCTAAATCAAAACTTACGAACAATTTAGTGCAGACACATCAAATTGATCAGCTAGGTAAAATGATAATTCCAAATTGATCATTGGTGCTCCTTGAGTAAGAGCGTATAAATGAAGCATAATGCATGGCATCACGCAGTTTTGGATAGATTGAATTACTTTGAGGCTTTGTCGTAGCTGTTTCCGCCTTAAACTTTTGTCACAATAGAGAAAATTTAGCTATCTTAACGTGGCCGCTACCTTCGTGTCATTCTGAACTCTAAGTCAAAAGTAATGAACGATTTAGTGCGGACATGTCAAGTTGATCAGTTAGTTAAAATGATCATTCTAAAGTGATCATTGGTGCTCCTTGATTAAAGGCTTATAAATGAAGCATAATGCATGGCATCACGCAGTTTGGGATAGATTGAATTATTTGGATGCTTTTTCATAGCTATTTCGATGTTAAATTTTATCACAATATAGAAAATTGAGCTAGCTTAACGTGGGTGTTGGATTCGGGTTGTTCCGAACTCTAAATGAAAAGTTACAGACGATTTAGTGTAAACATATAGAGTTGATCGGGCAGTTAAAATGATCATTCTACAGTGATAATTGGTGCTACTTGAGTAAAAGCTTATAAATGAAGCATAATGCATGGCATCACGCAATTTGGGATTACATGGAGGCTTTTGTTGTAGCTCTTTTATTCGGAAATGTTGTCCCAATGTGGAAAGTTAAGCTAACTTAAAGTGGGCGTTGGACTCATGTCATTTTGAGCTCTAAATCAAAAGTAAAGACAATTTAATGCGGACATGTCAAGATGATTAGGTAGTAAAAATTGTCATTTTAAATTGATCATTGGTGCTCCTTTAGTAAGGCCTTATAAATGAAGCATAATGAATAGCATCAAGCAGTTTGGGATAGATTCGATTACTTGGAGGCTTTGTCATAGCTATCTCATTCTTAAATTTTGTCACAATATAGAAATTGAGCTAGCTTAACATGAGCGTTGGATTCGTGTCATTCTGAACTCTAATTCAAATGTTACTGACGATTTAGTGCGAACATGTCAAGTTGATCAGCCAGTTAAAATGATCATTGGTACTCCTTGAGTTATGGCTTATAAATGATGAATAATGCATGGCATCACGCACTTTGGGATACATTGCATTACTTGGATAAATTTTCGTAGCTCTTTCAGTCTCAAAAGTTGTCACAATACGGAAAATTGGGCTAGGTTAACATAGGCGTTAGATTCATGTCATTTTGATCACTAATTAAAAGGTTAAAAACAATTTAGTGGGGACATGTCTAGTTGATCAGCGTTAAAATAATCATTCTAAACTTATCATTGGTGCTCCTTGAGTAAACGCTTATAAATGAAACATAATGCATGGTATCACGCAGTTTGGGATAGATTGGATTACTTAAAAGCTTTGTCGTAGCTATTTTGGTGTTAAATTTTATCAAAATATAGAAAATTGAGGTAATTTAACGTGGGCATTGGATTGATGTCAGTCTGAAGTCAAAAATCAAAAGTTGTAGATGACTTAGTGTGACATGTCAAGCTGATCAACTAGTTCAAATGATCATTCTAAACTGATCATTGGTGCTCCTTAAGTAAAGTCTTATAAATGAAGCATAGCGCATGGCATCACACAGTTTGGGATAGATTGGATTATTTGGAGGATTTGTCGTAGCTATTTCAGTCTTAAATTTTGTCAGAATATAGAAAATAGCGCTAGCTTAAAGTGAGCGACGGATTCGTATTGTTTTGACCTCTAAATCAAAAGTTACGGATGATTTAATGCCAACACGTCAAGTTGATCGGCCAGTTAAAATGAGCATTCAAAACTGATCATTGGTACTCCTTGAGTAAAAGGTCATAAATGAAAAATAATGTATGGCATCACGCAGTTTGGGATACATTGGATTACTTGCAGGCTTTCTAATAGCTCTTTAAATCTCAAATGTTGTCACAATATTGAAAATTGAGCTAGCCTAACGTTTACGTTGCGCTTATGTCATTTCGAGCTCTAAATCAAAAGTTAATGACGATTTATTGCAGACATGTCAAGTTGCTCAGCTAGTTAAAATGATCATTCTAAACTGATCATTGGTGCTCCTTGAGTAAAGCCTTATAAATGAATCATAATGCATGACAGCATGCAGTATGGGATAGATTGGATTACTTTGAGGTTTTGTCAAAGCTCTTTCAGTATAATGTTGTCAAAATATGGAAAATTGAGCTAGCTTAACGTGGGCGTCGGATTCATGTCATTCTGATCTGTAAATCAAAAGTCAAAGATGATTTAGTGCGGACATGTCAAGTTGATCGGCCAGTTAAAATGATCATTCTAAAGTTATCACAGATGCTCCTTGAATAAAAGCTTATAAGTGAAGCATAATGCATGGCATCACGCAATTTGGGATTACATGGAGGCTTTTTCGTAGCTCTTTGATTCTCAAATTTTGTCACAATATGGAAAGTTGCGCAAACTTAAAGTGGGCGTTGGACCCATGTTATTTTGAGCTCTAAATCAAAAGTTAAAGACAATTTAGTGCGGACATGTCAAGATGATCAGCTAGTTAAAATTGTCATTCTAAATTGATCATCGGTGCTCCTTGAGTAAAGGCTTATAAATGAAGCATAATGCATGGCATCACGCAGTTTTGGTTAGATTGGATTACTTGGAGGCCTTATTGTAGCTAATTCAGTCTTATATTTTGTCAAACTATAGAAAATAAAGATAGCTTAAAGTGGGCGATGGATTCGTATCGTTTTGAATTCTAAATCAAAATTTCCGGACAATTTACTGCGGACATATCAAGTTGATCGGCTTGTTAAAATGATCATTCTAAAGTGATCAATTGGTGGTCCTTGAATAAAGGCTTATAAATGAAGCATAATGCATGGCATCACGGTGGTTGGGATAGATTGGATTATTTGAAGGCTTTGTTGTAGCTGTTGTAGTTTAAAATATTTTTATAGTACAGAAAATTGAGCTAGGTTAACTTGAGCATTGGATTCGTGTCATACTGAATTCTAATTCAAAATTTACTGATGATTTAGTGCAGACATGTCAAGTTGACCAGCCAGGTAAAATGATCATTCTAAACTGATCACTCGTTCTCCTTGAGTTAAGGTTTATAAATGAAGTATAATGCATGGCATCGTGCAATTGGGAAAAATTGGATTACTCGGAGGCTTTTTCGTAGCTCTTTCAGTCTCAAATGTTGTCACAATATGGAAAACTGAGCTAGATTAATGTAGGTGTTTGATTCGTGTCATTTTGAACTCTAAATCAAAATTTACGGACGATTTAGTGCGGACATGTCAAGTTGATCGGCCAGTTAAAATGATCATTCTAAACTGATCATTGGTGCTCCTTGAGTAAATAATTATAAATGAAGTATAATGCAAGACATCACGCAGTTTGGGATATATTGGATTACGTGGATGCTTTCTCATAACTCTTTCAGTGTCAAATGTTGTCACAATGCGGAAAATTTAGCTAGCTTAACGTGAGCATTGGACTCTTGTCATTTTGAGTTCTAAATCAAAAGTTACAAATGATTTAAAGGGGACATGTCAAATTGATCGACCAGTTAAATATATCATTCTAAACTAATCATTGGTGCTCGTTGAGTTAGGCTTATAAATGAAGCATAATGCAAGGCATCACGCACTTTGGAATACATTGGATTACTTGGTGGCTTTGTCGTAGCTCTTTCAGTCTCAAATGTTGTCACAATTTAGAAAATTGAGCTAGCTTAACGTGGGTGTTGGATTCGTGCATTTTGAACTCTAGATCAAAAGTTACGGACAATTTAGTGCGGACATGTAAAATTGATCGGCCAGTTTAAATGATCATTATAAACTGATCATTGGAGCTCCTTGAGTAAAGGCTTATAAATGAATCATAATGCATGGCATTATGCCGTTTGAGATAGATTGATTTACTTGGAGGCTTTATCCTTGCTCTTTCAGTCTCAAATGTTGTCACAATAGGGAAAATTTAGGTTGCTTAAAATGGGTGGTTGAGTCATGTCATTTTAAGCACTAAACCAAAAGTTAAAGACAATTTAGTGCGGACATGTCAAATTGAGAAGGTAGTTAAATGATCATTCTAAACTCATCATTGGTGGTCCTTGAGTAAAGGCTTATAAATGAAGTATAATGCATGGGATCGTGCAACTGGGAAAAATTGGATTACTTGGAGGCTTTCTTGTATCGCTGTCAGTCTCAAATGTTGCCACAATATGGAAAACAGAGCTAGCTTATGTGGGCGTTGGACTCATGTCATTATGAACTCTTAATCAAAAGTTAATGACGATTTAGTGCGGACATATCAAATTGATTGGCCAGTTAAAATGATCATTCTAAACTAATCATTGGTACTCCTTAAGTAAAGGCTTATAAATTAAGCATAATGCATGGCATCACGCATTTTGGGATGATCATAAATGAATCATAATGCATATCATCATGCAGTTTGGGATATCATCAAGGGTTTGTCATAGCTATTTCATTCTTAAATTTTGTCGCAATATAGAAATTGAGCTAGTTTAACATAAGCTTTGGATTCGTGTCATTCTGAACTCTAATTCAAAAGTTACTGACGATTTACTGCGGACATGTCAAGTTGATCAGTCAGTTAAAATGATCATTCTAAACTGATCACTGGTGCTCATTGAGTTAAGGCTTATAAATGAATAATAATGCATGGCCTCACGTACTTTGGGATACATTGGATTACTTAGATAAATTTTCGTAGCTCTTTCAGTCTCAAAAGTTGTCACAATACGGAAAATTGAGCTAGCTTAACATAGGTGTTGGATTCATGTAATTTTGATCTCTAATTCAAAGGTTAAAACAAATATTGCAGACATGTCTAGTTGATCAGCGTTAATATGATCATTCTAAACTTATCATTGGTGCTCCTTGAGTAAAGCATTATAAATGAAACATAATGCATGGCATCACGCAGTTTGGGATAGATTGGATTACTTAAAGGCTTTAGCGTAGCTATTTTGGTGTTAAATTTTATCAAAATATATAAAATTGAGGTAGGTTAACGTGGGCGTTGGATTCATGTCATTCGGAAGTCCAAAATCAAAAGTTGTAGACGACTTAGTGCGGACATGTCAAGTTGATCAACTATTTCAAATGATCATTCTAAACTGATCATTGGTGCTCCTTGAGTAAAGTCTTATAAATGAATCATAATGCATGGCATCACACAGTTTCGGAGAGATTGGATTATTTAGAGGCTTTGTCGTAGCTCTTTTCAAAAGTTGTAGACGACTTAGTGCGGACATGTTAAGTTGATCAACTATTTCAAATGATCATTCTAAACTGATCATTGGTGCTCCTTGAGTAAAGTCCTATAAATGAATCATAATGCATGGCATCACACAGTTTCAGATAGATTGGATTATTTAGAGGCTTTGTCGTAGCTCTTTTCTTCCCAAATGTTGTCACAATATAAAAAATAGTGCTAGCTTAAAGTGGGCATTGGATTCGTATTGTTTGAACTCTAAATCAAAAGTTACAGACGATTTAATGCCGAGATGTCAAGTTGATCGGCCAGTTAAAATAAGCATTCAAAACTGATCATTGGTACTCTTTCAGTGAAAGCTAATAAATGAAAAATAATGCATGGAATCACGCAGTTTGGGATACATTGGATTACTTGCTGGCTTTCTAGTAGGTCTTTGAATCTCAAATGTTGTCACAATATTGAAAATTGAGCTAGCCTAAGTTTGCGTTGGACTCATGTCATTTTGAGCTCTAAATCAAAAGTTAAAGACGATTTATTGCGGACATGTCAAGTTGGTCAGCTAGTTAAAATAATCATTTTAAACTGATCATTGGTGCTCCTTGAGTAAAAGCTTATAAATGAAGTATAGTGCATGACATCACGCTTTTTGGGATAGATTGGATTACTTTGAGGTTTTGTCTTAGCTTTTTCAGTATCAAATGTTGTCACAATATGGAAACTTGAGCTGGCTTAAAGTGGGCATTTGATTCATGTCATTTTGATCTCTAAATCAAAAGTTAAAAATGATTTAGTGCGGACATGTCAAGTTGATCGGCCAGTTAAAATGATCATTCTAAATTGATCACTGGTGCTCCTTGAATAAAAGCTTACA
Organism: Pugionium dolabratum; assembly: GCA_018901945.1. NCBI lineage: Eukaryota > Viridiplantae > Streptophyta > Magnoliopsida > Brassicales > Brassicaceae > Pugionium > Pugionium dolabratum. The sequence continues at coordinate 119,513 of JAEVFF010000490.1, forward strand.
AATGAAGCATAATGCATGGCATCACGCAATTTGGGATTACTTGGAGGCTTTTTCGTCGCTCTTTCATTCTCAAATGATGTCACAATATGGAAAGTTGCGCTAACTTAAAGTGGGCGTTGGACTCATGTCATTTTATGCTCTCAATCAAAAGTTAAAGCCAATTTAGTGCGAACATGTCAAGATGATCTGCTAGTTAAAATTGTCATTCTTAATTGATCATTGGTCCTCCTTGAGTAAAGGCTTATAAATGAAGCATAATGCATGGCATCACGCAGTTGGGGATAGATTGGATTACTTGGAGGCCTTGTCGAAGCTATTTGAGTCTTAAATTTTGTCAAATATAGAAAATAAAGCTAGCTTAAAGTGGGTGATGGATTCATATTGTTTTGAATTCTAAATAAAAAGTTATGGACGATTTATTGTTGACATGTCAAGTTGATCGGCCAGTTAAAATGATCATTCCAAAGTAATCATTGGTGCTCCTTGAGTAAAGGGATATAAATGAAGCATAATGAATGGCATCACGCAGGTTGTGATAAATTGGATTATTTGTAGGCTTTGTTGTAGCTATTTTGGTCTAAAATATTATCACAAAATAGAAAATTGAGCTACCTTAACTTGAGCGTTGGGTTCGAGTCATTCGGAACTCTAAGTTACGGACGATTTACTGTGGACATGTCAAGTTGATTGGCCAATTAAAATGATGATTCAAAAGTGATCATTGGTGCTCCTTGAGTAAAGACTTATAAATGAAGCATAATGCATGACATCGCGCAGGTTGTGATAAATTGGATAATTTGCAGGCTTTGTTGTAGCTATTTTGGTCTAAAATATTATCACAATATAGAAAATTGAGCTACCTTAACTTGAGCATTGGATTCGAGTCATTCTGAACTTTAAGTTACAGACGATTTATTGTGGACCTGTCAAGTTGATCGGCCAGTTAAAATGATCATTCTAAAGTGATCATTGGTGCTCCTTGAGTAAAGGCTTATAAATGAATCATAATGCATGGCATCACGCAGTTGTGATAAATTGGAATATTTAGAGGCTTTGTTGTAGCTATTTTGGTCTAAAATATTATCACAATATAGAAAATTGAGCTAGCTTAACTTGAGCGTTGGATTCAAGTCATTCAGAACTCTAATTAAAATGTTACTGACAATTTAGTGTGGACATGTCAAGTTGATCAGATAGTTAAAATGATCATTCTAAACTTATCACTGGAATATTTAGAGGTCATTCAGAACTCTAATTAAAATGACATCACACAGTTTGGGATAGATTGGATTACTTTGAGGCTTTGTCATATCTCTTTCAGTATCAAATGTTGTTACAATATGGAACATTAAGCTAGATTAACGTGGGCGTTGGATTCATGTCATTTTGATCTCTAAATCAAAGTGAAAGATGTTTTAGTGCGGATATGTCAAGTTGATCGGCCAGTTAAAATGATCATTCTAAAGTTATCACTGATGCTCCTTGAATAAAAGCTTATAAATGAAGCATAATGCATGCCATTGTTCAATTTGGGATTACTTGGCATTTTTCGTATCTCTTTCATTCTCAAATGTTGTCACAATATGGAAAGTTGTGCTAACTTAAAGTGGGCGTTGGACTCATGTCATTTTGAGCTCTAAATCAAAAGTTAAAGACATGTCAAGATGATCAGCTTGTTAAAATTGTCATTCTAAATTGATCATTAGTGCTCCTTGAGTAAAGGCTTATAAATGAATCATAATGCATGGCATCGCACAGGTTCGGATTGATTGGATTATTTGGACGCTTTGTTGTAGCTATTTCGGACTAAAATATTGTCATTGTATACAAAATTGAGCTAGTTTAACGTGAGCGTTGGATTCGTGTCGTTCTAAACTCTAATTCAAAAGTTACGGATGATTTAGTGTGGGGATGTCATGTTAATCGACAAGTTAAAATGATCATTCTAAAATTATCATTGGTGCTCCTTGAGTAAAAGCTTATAAATGAAGCATAATGAATAGCATCAAACAGTTTGGATACTTGCGTGGAGGCTTTGTACTAGCTCTTTCAGTCTGTAATGTTATCACGCTATGGAAAATTGAGCAAGTTTAACGTGGACGTTGGACTCATGTCATTTTGAGTGTTAAATAAAAAGGTAAAGATGGATTAGTGCGTACATGGCAAGTTGATCAGCTAGTTAAATGATCATTCCAAACTGATTTTTAATGCTCCTCGAGTAAAGGCTTATAAATGAAGCATAATGCATGGCATCATGCAGTTCGGGATAGATTGGATTACTTGGAGGCATTGTCATAGCTATTTTGGTGTTAAATTTTATCACAAGATAGAAAATTGATATAGCTTAACGTGGGCGTTGGATTCGTGTCATTCTAAACTTTAAATCAAAAGTTACGGACGATTTAGTGCGGAAATGTCAAGTTGATGACCCAGTTAAAATGATCATTCTAAACTGATCACTGGTGCTCCTTGAGTTAAGGCTTATAAATGAAGCATAATGCATGGCATAACGCACTTTGGGATACATTGGAGTACTTGGAGATATTTTCGTAGCTCTTTCAGTCTCAAATGTTGTCACAATATGGAAAATTGAGCTAGCTTAACGTGGGCGTTGGATTCGTGTCATTTTGATCTCTAATTCAAGTTTAAAAACAAATTAGTGCGGACATGTCAAGTTGAACAGCATTAAAATGAGCATTCTAAACTTATCATTTGTGCTCCTTGAGTAAAGATTTATAAGTGAAACATAATGCATGGCATCACACAGTTCGGGATTGATTGAATTACTTAAAGGATTTGTCGTAGCTATTTTGGTGTTAAATTTTTTTATCAAAATATAGAAAATTGAGCTAGCTTAATATGGGAATTGGATTCATGTCATTCTGAAGTCCAAAACCAAAAGTTATAGACGACTTAGTGGGGACATGTCAAGTTTATCAGCTAGTTCAAATGATAATTCTAAACTGATCATTTGTGCTCCTTGAGTAAAGTCTTATAAATGAAGCATAATGCATTGCATCACACAGTTTGGGATAGATTGGATTATTTGATGGCTTTGTCATATCTATTTCAGTGTTTAGTTTTATCACAATACAGAAAATTGAGCTAGCTTAACGTGGGTGTTGGATTCGGGTCGTTCAGAACTCTAAATCAAAAGTTTCAAAGGATTTAATGCGGACATGTCAAGTCGATCAGCCAGTTAAAATGATCATTCGAAAATGATCATTGGTGCTCCTTGAGTAAAAATTTATAAATGAAGTTGTGGATCACGCAGTTTTGGATAACGCAGTTGTGGATCACGCAGTTGTGGATCACGCAGTTGTCGATCACGCAGTTGTGGATCACTTCGAAGCTTTTTCGTAGTTCTTTGTGCTCCTTGAGTAAAAGCTTATAAATGAAGTTGTGGATCACGCAGTTGTGGATCTCAAATGTTGTCAAAAAATGGAAATTTGAGCTAACCTAACGTGGGTGTTGAACTCATCACATTTTGAAATCTAAATCAAACGTTATGGACAATTTAGTGCCGACTTGTCAAGTAGATCGGCTAGTCAAAATGAGCATTCAAAACTGATCATTGGTAATCCTTTAGTAAAAGCTTATAAATGAAGCACAATGCATGGTATCACGCAGTTTTGGATACATTGGATTACTTGGAGGCTTTCAGTAGCTCTTTCAATCTCAATTGTTGTCACAATATCGAAAATTGAGCTAGCTTAACGTTTGCATTGGACTCATGTCATTTTGAGCTGTAAATCAAAAGTTAAAGACTATTTATTGCGGTCATGTCAAGTTGATCATTCTAAACTAATCATTGGTGCTCCTTGAGTAAAGGCTTATAACTGAAGCATAATGCATCACATCACGCAGTTTGGGATAGATTTGATTACTTTAAAGCTTTGTCTTAGCTCTTTTGGTATCAAATGTTATCACAATATGAAAAATTAAGCTAGCTTAACGTCGGCGTTAGATTCATGTCATTTTGATCTCTACATCAAAAGTTAAAGATGATTTAGGCCAGACATGTCAAGTTGATCAGCTAGTTAAAATGATCATTCTAAACTGATCATTGGTGCTCCTTGAATAAAGGCTTATAAATGAAGCATAATGCATGGCATCACGCAGTTCGGGATAGATTGGATTATTTGGAGGCTTTTCAATAGCTATTTCGGTCTTAAATTTTTTCACAATATACAAAACTGAGCTAGCTTAACGTGATCGCCGGATTCTTGTAAATCAGAATTCTAAATCGTAAAGTTACGGAGGATTTAGGGTGGACATGTCAAGTTAATCGGCTAGTTAAAACGATCATTCTAAACTGATCATTGATGCTACTTGAGTAAAGGCTTATAAATGAATCATATTGAATGCCATCACGCAGTTTGGGATACTTGCGTGGAGGCTTTTTCATTGGTCTTTCATTCTACAATGTTGTCACAATATGGAAAATTGAGCTAGCTTAACGTCGGCGTTGGACTCATGTCATTTCGAACTCTTACTCAAAGGTTAAAGACTCTTTGGGGCGGACATGTCAAGTTGATCAACTAATTAAAATTATCATTCTAAACTGAGCATTGGAGCTATTTGAGTAAAGGCTTATAAATGAAACATAATGCACAACAACACAAAGTTTAGGATAGGTTGGATTACTTGGAGGCTTTTTCGTAACAATTTTTGGTCTTAATTTTGTGACAATACACAAAATTGAGTTAGCTGAACATGGGCGTTGGATTCGTGTAATCTTGAACTCTAAATCAAACGTTACATACAACTTAATGCGGACATGTCAATTTGATCGGCAAGTTAAAATGATCATTCTAAACCGATCATTAGTGCTCCTTGAGTAAAGGCTTATGAATGAAGAATAATACATGACATCATGCAGTTCGGGATAGATTGGATTACTTGAAGACTTTGTCGTAGCTATTTTGATGTTAAATTTTATCACAACAAAGCAAATTGATATAGCTTAATGTGGGCGTTGGATCCTTGTCATTCTGAATTCTAAATCAAAAGTCATAAACGATTTACTGCGAACATGTCAAGTTGATCGGCCAGTTAAAATGATCATTCTAAACTGATCACTGATGCTCCTTGAGTAAGCGCTTATAAATGAAGCATAATGCATGGCGTCAAGCAGTTTGGGATACATTGGATTACTTCAAGGCTTTGTCATCCAATCCAATATATCCCTAAATGCGTGATGCCATGCATTATGCTTCATTTACATTCACAATGCTGGATCGAAAAGTTCTGAGATGAGCCGATCAATTGGTAAATTTTATTATTATATTAATTTTATTTATTATTATTTGATTTTTTTTAAAAAATTAATTTAGTATTTTTTTAACTTTTAGGCACAAGAATTTGGAGCGCCTCCAGATCACTTGCAACTTCTCGACGCCATCCACACCAACAAAAAAAAAGTGGTCGCATCAAAAATGGTCTCGTTAGTGATATCATGAAAAAAGTGAAAAAGAAAAAAAAGTGATATTTTGTCTCAGCAGTCTCAAGTTGGTTCTTCATCTTCGGTTGCCGAATTACATCATTCTGATATTAACCGTCTAGTTCTTAATTTAAGTTTGATTTCTCTTTTTATTTATTTTTATATTTAATATTATAATATTTTCTAATAACATTTTTAAATATTTTACAAGAAGTACCATTTTCAAATGGTCATCATCCAGGACTCGGTAGAGTTGTAGGTAATAGTTGTGCAACATCTGCGACTTGAAATGAGGAGAACGCCCAGCTTAAAGAAAAAACGGCGGCTATGAAGATACAGATGAGCAGGCTGAAATATTTTGTAGATTTTATGAAAAACCAAATTCCCAAATTATCCGGATGAATTTTTTCCTCTTTCTGCTCCTCCTCCGATGTAATTTCTTGATTTTAGATTTTAAAACAATTAAGATTTAAATATCATTGGTGCTCATTGAGCAAAGGTTTACAAAGGAAGCATAATGCATGGCATCACACAATTTGGGAAAGATTGGATTACTTGGAAGCTTTGTCATAGCTCTTTCATTCTCAAATGTTGTCACAATATAGAAAATTGAGCTAGATTAATGTGGTGTTGGATTCATGTCGGTTTGAGCTCTATATCAAATGATAAAGACAACTTAGTGTGGATAAATCGAGTTGATGAGCTAGTTTAAATGATCATTCTAAACTGATCATTGCTGCTCATTGAGTAAAGGCGTATAAATGAACCATAATGCAAGGTCTCACGCAATTTTGGATACATTTTATTACTTGGAGGGTTTTTTGTACCTATTTCGGTCTTAAATTTTGTCACAATATAGAATATTGAGCTAGCTTAACGTGGGCGTTGTATTCGTATCATTCTGAAGTCTAAATCAAAAGTTACGGACGATTTAGTGCAGAAATGTCAAGTTTAATGACTAGTTAAATTGATCGATCTAAACTGATCATTGGTGCTCATTGAGCAAAGGTTTACAAATGAAGCATAATGCATGACATCACGTAGTTTGGGATAGATTGGATTAATTGGAAGCTTTGTCGTAGCTATAGAAATTTTAGGTAGCTTAAGATGGTCATTGGATTCGTGTCATCCTTGAGTAAGGCCTATAAATGAAGCATAATGAATGGCATCATACCGTTTCGGATACATTGGATTACTTGGAGGCTTTGTCATAGCCCGTTAAGTCTCAAATGTTGTTACAATATTGAAAATTGAGCTAGATTAATGTGGGCATTGGATTCATATAATTTTGAGCTCTAAATCAACTGTTAAATTTGATTTAGTGTGGAGATATCAAGTTGATCAGTTAGTTAAAATGATGATTCTAAACTGATCATTGGTGCTTATTGAGCAAAGGTTTACAAATGAAGCATAATATATCGCATCACGCAGTTTGGGATAGATTGGATTTCTTGGAGGCGTTGTCTTAGCTATTTTGGTCTTAAATTTTGTCACAATATAAAATATTCAGGTAGCTTAACGTGGGCTTTGGATTCGTTTCATTCTGAACTCTAGATCAAAAGTTACGGACAATTTAGTGCAGACATGTCAAGTTTATCAGCTAGCTAAATTGATCATTCTAAACTGATCATTCGTGCTCAATGAGCAAAGGTTTACAAATGAAGCATAATGTATGGCATTATACAGTTGGGATACATTGGATTATTTATAAGCTTTGTCGTACCTATTACAGTCTCAAATGTTGTCACATTATAGAAAATTGAGATAGATTAGAGTGGGCGTTGGATTCATGTAAGTTTGAACTATAAATCAAATGTTAAAGAAAATTTATTGTGGACATGTCAAGTTGATGAGCTAGTTAAACTGATTATTAGTGCTCCTTGAGTAAAGGCTTATTAATGTAGCATAATGCATGGCATCACGCAGTTTAGAAGAGATAGGATTACTTGAAGGCTTTTTGGTAGCTCTTGCAGTGTCAAATGTTGTCACGATATAGAAAATTGAGCTAGCTTAACGTGGGCATTGGATTCGTGTCATTCTGAAATTTAAATCAAAAGTTAAGTACGATTTAGTGCGGACATGTCAAGTTTATTGGCTAGTTAAATTGATCATTTTGAAACTGATCATTTCTGCTCATTGAGCAAAAATTCAAAAATGAAGCATAATTCATGGCATCATGCAGTTTGGGATACATTGGATTATTTGGAGATTTTGTTGTAGCTATTTCGGTCTTAAATTTTGTCGCAATATCGAAAAATTGAGCTAGCTTAACTTGGGCGTTGAATTCAAGTCATTTTTAACTCTAAATAAAAAATTACTGATAATTTAGTGTGGATATGTCAAGTTTATCGGCTAGTTAAATTGATCATTCTCAACTGGTCATTGGTGCTCATTGAGCAAAGGTTTACAAATGAAGCATAATGCATGGCATCACGCATTCTAGGATAGATTGGATTACTTGCAGGATTTGTTGTAGCTATTTATGTCTTAAGTTTTATCAAAATATAGAATATTGAGCTAGCTTAATGTGGGCACTGGATTCATGTCATTGTGAACCCTAAATCAAAAGTTTCAGACGATTAAGACGATTCATGTCATTATAAGTTGATCAGTTAGTTAAAGTGACCATTCAAAACTGATCATTCAAAACCGATCATTAGTGCTCCTTGAGTAAAGGCTTATAAATGAAGGATAATGCATGGCATCATCCAGTTTAGGATAGATTGGATTACTTAAAGGCTTTGTGGTAGTTCATTCTGTCTCAAATATTGGCACAGTATATAAAATTAAGCTAGCTTAACATCGGTGCTGGATTTGTGTCATTATGATATCTAAATAAAAAGTTACGCACGATTTTGTGCTACATGTCAAGTTGATCGGCCAGTTAAAATGATCATTCTAAACTGATCATTGGTGTTCCTTCAGTAAGGGCTTATAAATGAAACATAATGCATGGCATCAAGCAGTTTGGTATCCATTGGATTACTTGGAGGCTTTGTCGAAGCTATTTCGGTCTTAACGTGGGCGTTGGATTCATGTGATTTTGGGCTCTAGGTCAAAAGTTAAAGACGATTTAGTGCGGACATGTCAAGTTGATAAGCTAGTTAAATGATTATTCTAAACTGAATCATTTGTGCTCATTGAGCAAAGATTTACAAATGAAGCGTATTCATTGGCATCACGCAGTTTTAGATAGATTAGATAACTTGGATGCTTTGTTGTAGCTATTTCAATATGAAGTTTTGTCATAATATAGAAAATTGAGCTAGCTTAACGTGGGCCTTGCATTCGTGTCATTCTGAACTCTAAATCAAAAGCTACGGAAAATTTAGTACAGACATGTCAAGTTGATTGGCCACTTAAAATGATCATTCTAAGTTGATCATTGGTGCTTCTTGAGTATAGGCTTATAACTGAAGCGTAATCCATGACATTACGCAGTTTGGGATACATTGGATTACTTGAAGGCTTTGTGGTAGATCTTTCATTCTCAAATGTTGTCACAATATAGAAAACTGAGGTTGCTTAACGTGGGAGTTGGATTGACGTGGGCGTTGGATTCATGTCATTTTGAGCTCTAGATCAAAAGTTAAAGACAATTTAGTGAAGACATGTCAAGTTGATCAACTAGTTAAAATGATCATTCTAAACTGATCATTGGGGCCTCATTGAGCAAAGGTTTACAAATGAAGCATAATGCATGGCGTCACGCAGTTAGGGATAGATTGGATTACTTGAATCTAAAAGTTTACAAATTCACCAATCTCTTCTTCTAAGTCTTGAAATAAGTTGTAATATCCGTCTGTGGTGTCATCATTTACAAGGTTAACTTCAAGAGAAGTCTCTATAAAATCTAAGTTACCAATTGTGATTTGTTGCATAGGGTCTTGCTTGGAAACACCACATACCATTCCTCTATGGTGTATTGATGTCACTTTAATCCAAGGATCTTGTTTGTTTCTCACACGGGGATATTGAATATAACAAACCTGGTTCGCTTGTGATGTAAGTAAAAAAGGATCATATTTTTGATGTCGCTTACGAGAGTGGACAGATGTAACACCGAATTTGTCTTGACGTTGACCAATCACAGGGTCATACCAGTCAAAGTAAAACACAAAACACCTAAAATCAATCATTCCTGGATAGTAAACTTCTAATATTTCACGAAGAACACCGTTGTATACAATTTCACTAGATTGAGATGATATACCATAATTAGAAGTTGTGTGTGAGCTTCGTTCGCGATGACTCTTAAAAGCATATCCACGAGTGTAGTACATTGGATAAGATTTTTCCGTAAATGTAGGACCACTACCAACTCAACTAACCATGTGGGAAACGTTATCCCCCTAGAAGGACCAATAGTAACCTGCAAAATAATTGAATGCACTCAACTATATATTTATATATATAAGAAATTATTATTGAAAATTACATAATTAATTAACAATGACGTAAAAGTGCAACCAACTTGCAAATTTGCTCTTTTTAAGTTCGACGAACTCATTATCTGTGTAATTTGAATAATGAATACATATTTGATCCATGTATATCCTATTAATTATAAACAAAATAATTAAAAACGAAGTATAATAACAATTAAAAAATTAAATGAATGTAATTTCATATTCCAAAACGTCATCACAATTTTTCAAAAAATATAGATGCAAGTGTCTGTGTTCCTCCTCTAATAGGCGTCGCGTCTTCCCTTTTCCAATCAAACGTTCAATTTTTGCAAATACTTCTGGCACATACACTGCATAGCTTGGTTTTTCTCCTCCACCATCATGTCGTTCAGGTCATCTATATTTTGTTTGGACTTGCGATGGAAAATAGTAGTTGGCGAAGTTAGATGTTTCCTCATTAATACTTTGTGCGACGATTGAATCTTCAACCCTGGCAAGCTTTTTAACTTTTTTTCTTTAGGTAAAACATATATCTCTCAAAAGGATACATCTATCGGTATTGAATAGGTCCTCCAAGTACTGCTTCTCTAGGGAGGTGAATAGGAACATGATCCATAACATCAAAAAATGCTGGTGGGAATATTTTCTCGACGTTACAAATGAGAATTGGTATTTTTTCCTCCAAATTTCGTATATCGTATCCAGTAAATGATCTTGTACATAAATCTCAGAAAAAAAACAGCAATCCCTGCATAATAAAAAAGTTAATCCGACCGGAAAATTATGATTATATATAAAATAATGTAAACGTACCTGTAATTGCTCTGGGGACGTTTTTAGACAGAAGATCGCTAAAGGCAAATGGAAATAGTTTTGCATGACAACATGACAATCATGACTTTTTATCCCTGTAAATTTGCCTTCAATCGTATCGACACAATTATGGAGATTAGATGCGTATCCGTCTGGAAATTTGACACTATGCTTAATCCACTCAAAGAACTCGTCTTTTGCATGCGCATCCAACCGAAATGCGGGAGAGAATGATTTTCCATTTGACATTTTATATAGTTCGTTCTAGGAACAAATATCTGACAAATCCAATCTACCTTTCAGACTATCTTCCGTTTTTCCTTGCACATTTAGAACAATATTCATTATGTTGTCGAAAAAATTCTTTTCAATGTGCATAACATCTAGATTATGGCGCAACAAATGGTCCTTCAATTATGGTAAATCCCAAAAAATACTCTTCTTGTGCCAATTATGGTATTCGCCACAACCATCAACATGATAATGTCCGTTACCTCCATATGAAGCCGTTCTCTCAACACCAAAATCTCTAACTTGAGTCATCATATAATTCCCATCAAGCATAGGAAGTGCACCATCAAAATTATTGTTATTTTCCCTAAACAATGTCATGCTCCGGTGATATGGATGATCTTGTGGTAGAAAGCATCGATGACAATCAAACCAATAAGTCTTTTGTCCATGTTTCAATTGAAAAGCATCAGTATTATCTTGACAATATGGACATGCTAACTTTTCATGCGTCGACCATCCTAATAACATACCATATGCTGGAAAATCACTTATGGTCCATATAATTAGTGCTCAAATCAAGATGTTATGTTTGTTGGAAAAATCGAATGCTTCGACACCATTTTCCCACAACATTTTTAACTCATTAATTAGTGGATGCAAGAAAATATCAAACGATTGCTTAGGATGCTCTGGACCGGGGACGAGAATTGTTAGAAACAAAAACTCTCTTTTCATGCAAAACAAAGGAGGCAAATTATAAGGTGTCACGATAACTGGCCCCAACGAGTATTGCTCCCATGCTTTCCAAAAGGGTTGAATCCAGCTCTAGATAACCCAAGGTATACGTTCCTAGGCTCATACGCAAAACTAGGATAAACCTCTTTAAAATGTTTCTATGTTTCTGCATCCGAGGGATGCACAATTTCTACATTTGAATTATGTTCTGCATGCCATCTCATAGGCTTTTTGCCGTGTGTTCAGATTGGTATAACCTCTTTAACCTCTTTGTTAATGGCAAATACCACATCCGTTTATGCGGAATAGGTACTCTGCCGCTTGTCTCTTGAAATCGAGGTTTTTGAAAATATCAACACTTCATGCGGTTTTCATCATTTCTCCAATAGATCATGCAATTTTCAATACATTCATCGATCATCCAATACGGCAATCCAAGACCAGCTACACGTTTTGAACCTCGTAATTTGAAACAGGTGCAAAATCAGCTATCACATTCACAAAATCTTCAGCCAAGTTGAAATCCGTTTTTATCGTCATCAACCTGCTTGCAGCAGATAAAGGCGATAATCCATCTCTACATCCTTTATACAAAGGCTGTTTGGATACCTCTAACATATCAAAAAATTTCCAAGCTTCCCAATTAGATTCCTCTATTCTACTCCTGTCTTCAATATACGATGCTCTTTGTTCACGAAACGCATCATTCACCATCTGAACATTACTTCCGTTTATATCAACTACGGATGCCGGTTCCTCTACCCTAACATTAGTACTATCTAAACTTTTTGAATTACTACCATAATATTGTAACGTTTCATCAATTTCTCCATGTGAATACCAAATTTTGTAACCAGGCATAAATCCACTCCTATACAAATGATTACGTACTTTTCTAACAGAGATTAATATATGATTTTGACATTTAATACACATACAATATATTTTAGCATATTCCGATGTCATGCTATTGTTTGATACAAATGTCATGAACTTCTCAACACCTTGCGCAAATTCATCCGTCAATTCTCCCGTAGTTGAATCATACCGAGCTTTATCCATCCATGATCGAAAATAATCATAAGAACCTGAAGAAGACATTTTTTTAAGACTTTTTATTCTGGTAAAATTGTGAAGGAGTAGAGCATATTTATAATGGAAATTAGAAGATTATCACGAATTTTTAACAGATGATTTTGAAATTTTAACAGATAATCACGAATTTTTAACATATTATTCTTAAGAATATCCGCTTTGCATAGATTTCCGACGGTTTCCGACCATTTTCGGACATCTCTGACGATCCTCTAGGTTTACAGTTTGGTCAAACAAACAACTGCCAAAACATAGGACTTCGTCAGAAAGTCATCGGAAATACCGACGGATTTCTGACAATGTTTAGATTTATTCAACAAAAACAAATTACGTGGAATCGGTCAATTGATATATTACCGATGGATTACCGAAGAATACTGAAAAACGGAATCCATAAGGAATTAGTCAGTAAATACCAACGGTATTTATTTCGTCAGAACTTACCGACGTTTCAGCGAGGAGGTCCCAACGCCGTGGATGTCGTCAGTAACTGGACGGACGTCCATCGGGTTTTACCATCAATTTTGTGACGGTGGTACTGGGGTCGGGATTTACAAAAAATTTCCCAACAATTTTGCTTCGCTCGGGAATCGTCGGAAAACCATCGACTAACTGTTGGAATATTCCGACAATAATATTGCCTTTGGAAAAGCAGTCAGAAATAGTAATGTTTCTTGTACTGCAACGTTTGAAACTGAAAAAACTACCCCCAAAGCATTCAAGTTATCAAATCTATCATAAACTGCGTGATGCCATGAATTATGCTTCATTTTTAAACCTTTGCTCAATGAACACCAATGATCAGTTTAGAATGATCAGTTTAAGTACCCGATAAACTTGACATGTCCGCACAAAATTGTCCGTAACTTTTGATTTAGAGTTCAGAATGACATGAATCCAATGCCCACGTTAAGCTACCTCAATTTTCTATATTGTGACAAATTTTAAGGATGAAATAGTTAGGAAAAAACCTCAAAGTAATCTAATGTATCCCAAACTGTGTGATCCCATGCATTTTGCTTCATTTATAAGCCTTTACTCAAGGAGCACTAATGCTTAGTTAAAAATAATAATTTTAACTAGCCAATCAGCTCACCATGTCCACACTAAATCATCCGCACGAATCCAACGACCATGTTAAGCTAGCTCAATTTTCTGTATTATGACAAAATTTAAGACTAAAATAGCTACGAAAAGCCTTAAAGTAATCCAATCTTTCCAAAACTGCGTGATGCATTATGCTTTACTTTTAAACCTTTGGTGAATGAGCACAAATGATGAGTTTAGCATGATTATTTTAACTTGCTGATCAACTTGGCATGTCCGCACTAAATCATCTTTAAATTTTGATTTAGAGCTCAAATTGACATGAATTTAACGCCCACGTTAATCTATCTCAGTTTTCAATATTGTTACAACATTTGATATTGAAAGAGTTACGACAAATCCTCCAAGTAATCCAATGTATCCTAAATTGCGTGATGCATGCATTATACTTCATTTATAAGCCTTTACTCGAGGAGCACCAACGATCAATTTAGAATGCTCATTTTAACTGCCTACTAAACTTTTGATTTAGAGTTCAGAATGACACGAACCCAATGCCCACGTTAAGTTAGCTCAATTTTCTATATTGTGATAAAATATAAGACCCAAATGGCTATGGCTAAGCGTGCAAGTAATTCAATTATTCCCAAACTGCTTGATGTCATCCAATATGCTTCATTTATAAACCTTTGCTCAATGAGCACCAATGATCAGTTTAGAATGATCAATCTAACTAAATCGTCCGTAACTCTTATTTAGAGTTCCAAATGACACGAATCCAACATCCTCGTTAGCTAGCTCAATTTTCTATATTGTGACAAAATTTAAAACCGAAATAGCTATGACAAAGCCTCCAAGTAATCCAATGTATCCCAAACTATGTGATGCCATGCATTATGCTTGATTTATAATCCATCAGTTGTAAACCATTACTCAAGGAGCACCAATAATCAGTTTGAAATGATCAATTTAACTGGCTGATCAACTTGACATATACTCACTAAATTGTTCGTAACTTGAATATTGACACATGTCTAACGGATACGTTAAGGTAGCTCAGTTTTCTATATTGTGAAAATATTTGAGATTGAAAGAGCTACTAAAAAATCTCAAAGTAATCCAATGTATAACAAACTGCGTTATGCCATGCATCAAGCTTCATTTATAATCCTTTACTCAAGCAGCACCAATTCTCAATTAAGAATTATCATTTTTAAGGCCGATCAACTTGACATATCCTCACTAAATCGTCCATAACTTTTGATTTAGAGTTAAAAACGACCCAAATCCAATAGCTACGTGTTAAACTAACTCAATATTCTATATTGTGAGAAAATTTAAGACCAAAATAGGTACGACAAACCCTCTAAGTAATCCAATCTATCCCAAACTGCATGATGCCATGCATTATGCTTCATTTATAAGCTTTACTCAAAGAGCACCAACGATCAATATAGAATGATCAGTATATCTTGCCGATCAACTTGATATCTACGCACAATATTGTCTGTAACTTTTGATTTACAGTTCAGAATGATACGAATCCAACGCCCACGTTAAGCTAGCTCAATGTTCTATATCGTGATAATATTTAAGACTGAAAGAGATACCACAAAGCCTTCAAGTAATCCAGTCTATCCTAAACTACGTGATGCCCATTGTGTTTCATTTATAAGCCTTTACTCAAGGAGCACTAATGATATGTTTAGAATGATCAGTTTAGAATGGTCAGTGTATAATAATCAATTTAACTGGCCGATCAACTTGTCAAGTCAGCACTAAATCATCTGTAACTTTTGATTTAGAGTTCAAAATGACACAAATCCAACACCCACGTTAATCTAGCTCAATTTTCTATATTGTGATAAAATTTAGTACCGAAATAGCTACAAAAACGCCTCAAGTAATCCAATCTATACTAAACAGCGTAATGCCATGCATTATGGTTCATTTGTAAACCTTTGCTCAATGAGAACCAATGAGCAGTTTAGAATGGTCACTTTAACAGGCCGATCAACTTGACAGGTCTGCCTAACTATTGTTTTATAGTTCGCAATGACACGAATCCAACACCCATGTTAAGCAAGTTCAATATTCTATATTGTCACAAAATTTAAGACCGAAATATCTACAACAAAGCCTCTAAGTAATCTAATCTATCTCAAACTGTGTGATGCCACACATTATGCTTCATTTGTAAACCTTTTCCTAATGATCAGATTAGAATGATCATTTGGACTAGCTGATCGACTTGATAAGTCCCCACTAAATTGTCTTTAACATTTGATTTATATCTCAAAATGATAATAATCCAACGCCCACATTAATCTAGCTCAATTTTCAATAATGTGACAACATTTGAAACTAAAAGCACTACGATAAAGCCTCCAAGTAATCCAATGTATCCCAAACTGTGTGATGCCATGCATTATGCTTCATTTATAAGCCTTTACTCAAGGAGCAACAATGATCAGTTTAGAATGATCATTTGAACTGGCTATTCAACTTGACATGTTCGGACTATATCATCCATAACTTTTGATTTAGAGTTCAGAATGACAAGAATCCAACGCCCACGTTATGCTAGCTCAATTTTCAATACTGAGATAAAATTTAAGACCAAAATAGCTAAGACAAAGACTCTAAGTAATCCAATCTATCTGAAACTGTGTGATGCCATGCATTATGTTTCATTTGTAAACCTTTTCTCAATGAGCACCAATGATCAGTTTAGAATGATCAATTTAACTAGCCGATAAACTTGACATTTCCACACTAAATCATTTGTAACTTGTGATTTAGAGTTCAGAATGACACGAATCCAACGCCCATGTCAAGGTAGCTTAATATTCATTGTTTTGAATAATTTTAAGACCAAAATAGCTATGAAAAAACCTCCAAGTAATCCAATCTATCTCAAACTGCGTGATGTCATGCATTATGCTTCATTTATTCATTACTCAATGAGCACCAATGATAAGTTTATAATGATCATTTGACATGTGATTTAGAGCTCAGAATGACACGAATCCAATGTTCACAATAAGCTAGCTCAATATGTTATATTGTGACAATATTTAAGACCGAATAGCTACGAAAAAGCCTTCAAGTAATCCAATCTATCCCTATTGCGTGATGCCATGCATTATGGTTCATTTGTAAACCTTTGCTCAATGAGCACCAATTATCAGTTTAGAATGATCATTTTAACTAGCCGGTTAACTTGACATGTCCGCACTAAATTGTCAATAAGTTTTGATTTAGAGTTCAAAATGACATGAATCCAACACCCACGTTAAGCTACCTCAATATTCTATTTTGTGACAAAATTTAAGACTGAAATAGCTATGACAAAGCCTCCAAATAATCCAATGGATCTTAAACTGCGTGGTGCCATGCATTATGCTTTATTTGTGAACCTTTGCTTAATGAGCACCAATGATCAGTTTATAATGATCAATTTAACTATCTGATAAACTTATCATGTCTGCACAAAACCCTCCGTAACTTTTGATTTGGAATTCAGAACGACACGAATCCAACACCAACATTAAGCTAGCTCAATATTCTTTACTTTGATAAAATTTAATACCGATATAGAGACGAAAAAGCCTCCAAGTAATCCAATCTATCTCAAATTGTGTGATGCCATGCGTTATGCTTCATTTATGCGGTACCTAATGAGCACCAATGATCAACTTAGAATGATCAATTTAACTAGCTAATAAACTTGACATGTCTGCACTAAATCGTCTGTCACTTTTGATTTAGAGTTCAGAATGACATTAATCCAACACCCACGTTAAACTAGCTCGATATTCTATATTTTTACAAAATTTAAGACCAAATTAACTACGAAAAAGCCTACAAGTAATCCAATCTATCTCAAATTGCATGATGCCATGCATTATGCTTCATTTGTAAACCTTTGCTCAATGAGCACCAATGATCAGTTTAGAATGATCATTTTAACTATCTGATTAACTTGACATATCTAGACTAAATCATCTTTAACATTTGATTTAGAGCACAAAACGACATGAATCAATGCCCACGTTATTCTAGCTCAATTTTCAATCTTGTGAAAACATTCGAGACAAAAAAGCTATGACAAAGCCTCCCAGTAGTCCAATATATCCCAAACTGCGTGATGTCATGCATTATGCTTCATTTCTAAGCCTTTACTCAAGGAGCAAGAATGATCATTTTAGAATGATTATTTTAACTGGTTGATAACCTTGACATATTCTCACTAAATCATCCATAACTTTCGATTTAGAGTTCAGAATGCCACGAATCCAACGCGCACGTTAAGCTTCCTCAATTTTCTATATGGTGACAACATTTGAGACTGAATGAGATACCACAAAGGCTTCGAGTAAGCCAATATATCCTAAACTGTGTGATGTCATCCATTATTTATAACCCTTTACTCAAGGAGCACTAATGATCATTTTGCGTGATGCCATGCATTATGCTTCATTTGAAAACCTTTGCTCAAGTACCACCAATGATCTGTTTAGAATGATCATTTTAATATTGTGACAACATTTGAGTTTGAAACAGCTACGACAAAGTTTTCAAGTAATCCAATGTATTCCAAACCGCGTGATGTCATGCATTATGCTTCATTTATAGGCCTTTACTCAAGGAGCACCAATGATCAGTTTACAATGATCATTTAACTGGTTGATTAACCTGATATGTCCACACTAAATCGTCAGTAACTTTTGATTTAGAGTTCAAAATTACACGAATCCAATGACCATGTTAAGCTACCTCAGTTTTCTATATTGTTATAAAATTTAAGACTTAAACAACTACAACAAAGCTTCTAAGTAATCCAATCTATCTCAAACTGTGTGATGTCCACATTAATCTATAAAATTTTAACATGCTGATCAACTTGACATGTCCGCACTAAATTGTCTTTAACATTTGATTCAGAGCTCAAACTAACATGAATCCAGTACCCACATTAATCTAGATCATTTTTCTATATTGTGGCAACATTTGAGAGTGCAAGTGCTACAACAATGACTCCAATAATCCAATGTATCCTAAACTGCGAGATGTCTTGGATTATGCTTCAGTTTCAAACCTTTGCTCAACGAGCACCAATGATCAGTTTAGAATTATCAATTTAATTTGCTGATAAACTTGACATGTCCGCACTAAATTGTCCATAACTTTCTATTTAAAGTTCAGAATGACACGAATCCAACACCGACACTAAGTTAGCTAAATATTCTATATTGTGACAAAATTTAAGACAAAAATAGCTACGAAAACGCCTCCAAGTAATCCAATCTATCCCGAACTGCGTGATGCCATGCATTGTGCTTCATTTGTAAAGCTTTTCTCAACAAGCAGCAATGATCAGTTTAGACTGATCATTTTAACTAGCTAATCAGCTTTACATATCCGCACTAAATTTTCTTTAACATTTGATTTATAGCTCAAAATGATATGAATCCAACACCCACATTATTCTCACTCAATTTTCAATATCGTGACAACATTTGAGACTGAAAGAGGTAAGAAAAAGCCTCCAAGTAATCCTATGTATCCCAAATTGTGTGATGTCATGCATTATTCTTCATTTATAAGCCTTTACTCAAGGAGTACCAATGATCATCTTAGAAAAATCATTTTAATTGGTCGATCAACTTGACATGTCGGCACTAAATCGTCCGTACCTTTTGATTTAGAGTTCAGAATGACACGAATCCAATGCCCACGTTAAGCTACCGCAATTTTCTATGTTGTGAAAAAATGTAAGACTGAAATAGCTACGAGAAAGCTTCCAATTAATCCAATCAATCCCAAACTACGTGATGCCATGCATTATGCTTCATTTGTAAACCTATGCTTAATGAGCAGCAATGATCTGTTTAGAATGATCAATTTAACTAGCCGATAAACTTGTCATGTCCATACTCAATCATCCGTTACTTTTGATTTAGAGTTCTGAATGACACGAATCAAACGTTCACGTTAAGCTAGATCAATTTTATATATTGGGACAAAATTTAAGACAAAATAGGTACGTCAAAGCCTGCAAGTAATCAAAATGTATCCCAAAGTTAGTGATACCATGCATTACGCTTCATTTATAAGCCATTAGTTAAGGAGCACCACCAATAAGTTTAAAATGATCATTTTAACTGGTCGATCAACTTGTCATGTACGCACTAAATCATCCATAACTTTTGATTTAGAGTTCAGAATGACACGTATCCAATGCCCACATTAAGCTATCTCAATTTTCTATATTGTGAAAATATTTCAGATTGAAAGAGCTACCACAAAGACTTCTAGTAATCCAATATATCCTAAACTGTGTGATGTCATGCATTATGGTTTACGTATAATCGTTTTCTCAAGGAGCATTAATGATGAGTTTACAATGATCACATTAACTTGTCGATCAACTTCAAATGTCCGTACTAAATCTTCTGTAACATTTGGAGTTTCGAATGACACGAATCTGATGCCCACGTTAAGGTAGCTAAATATCTATGTTGTGGCAAAATTTATGATCAAAATAGCTACAACAACACCTCCAAGTAATCGAATCTATCAGAAACTGCGTAATGCCTTGCATTATGCTTCATTTGTAAACCTTTGCTCAATGAGCACCAATGATCAGTTTAGAATGATCATTTTAACTAGCTGATAACTTGACATGTCCGCACTAAATCGTCTTTAACATTTGATTTAGGGCTCAAAATGATATGAATCCAACACCCATGTTAATCTAGCTCAATTTTCAATATTGTGACAACATTTGAGATTGAAAGAGGTACGAAAAAGCTTCCAAGTAATCCCATGTATCCAAAACTCCGTGATGCCATGCATTATGCTTCATTTATAAGCCTTTACTCAAGGAGCACCAATGATCAGCTTAGAACAATCATTTTAATTGGTCGATCAACTTGATATGCCCGCACTAAATTGTTCGTAACTTTTGATTTAGAGTTCAGAATGACACAAATCCAACGCCCATGTTAAGCTACCTTAATTTTCGATGTTGTAACAAAATGAAAGACTGAAATTGCTATGAGAAAGCTTCCAAGTAATCCAATCGATCCCAAACTATGTGATGCCATGCATTATGCTTCATTTGTAAACTTTTGCTGAATGAGCACCAAGGATCTGTTTATAATGATCAATTTAACTAGCAGATAAACTTGACATTTCTGCGTTAAACGCTACGACAAAGCCTCCAAGTAATCCAATGTATCAAAAATTGCGTGATGGCATGCATTACGTTTCATTTATAAGTGTTTACTCATTTATAAGTAATCCAATGTATCAAATGATTAGTTTATAATGATAATTTTAACTGGCCGATAAACTTCACATGTACACACTAAATCGTACATAAGTTTTCATATAGAGTTCAGAATGAAAAATCCAACACCAATGATAAGCTAGCTCAATTTTTATATCGTGACGACATCTGACTGAAAGATATACCACAAATCCTTCAAATAATCCAAGTATCCCAAACTGCATGATGACATACATTATGCTTCATTTATAAGCCTTTTCTAAACGAGCACCGATAATCAGTTTAGAATGATCATTTTAACTGACAACTCAAACTGATATATTCGCACTAAATCGTACGCAACTTTAGATTTAGAGTTTAGAATGACACGGATAAAACTCCCATGTTAAGCTAGCTCAATTTTCAATATTCTGACAAAATTTAAGGCTAAAATAGCTACGACAAAGCCACCAAGTAATCGAATCTTTGCCAAACTGTTTTATGCCATGTATTATGCATCATTTGCAACCCTTTGCTCAATGAACACCAATGATCAGTTTAGAATGATCATTTTCACTAGCCGATCAAGTTGTCAAGTCCACACTAAATCGTACGTAACTTTTGATTTAGAGATCAGAGTGACATGAATCTAACAGCCAAATAAAGCTATCCTAATTTTCTATGTTGTGATAAAATTAAGACCGAAATAGCTACGTCAAAGCCTCCAAGTAATCGAATCTGTCCTAAACTGCGTGATGTCATGCATTTTGCTTCATTTATACGCCATTGCTCAATGACCACCAATGATCAGTTTAGAATGATCATTTTAACTACCTGATCAACTTGACATATCCACACTAAATGATCTTTAACTTACGATTTAGAGCTCAAAATGACATGAATCCAATGCTCACGTTAAGCTAGCTCACTTTTCTATATTGGGACAACCTTTTGAGATAGAAAGGGCTTCGACAAAGCCTCTAATTATTCCAATATACCCTATACTGCATGATCTCATGCATTATGCTTCATTTAAAAGCCCCTTTCTGAAGGGGCACCAATGATTAATTTAGAATCAACACCTTAAACGGCCGATCACGTTGACATGTCCAGTGATTGAGAGTTCAAAAAGACACGAATCCAACGCCCACGTTAAGCTAGCTCAATAATTTGTATTGCGACAAAATTTAAGACCAAAATAGGTACGAAAAAGCCTACAAGTAATCCAATATATCCCAAATTCTGTGATGCCCCATTACGCTTCATTTATACGCTTTAACTCAATGAGTCCCAGTGATCAGTTTAGAATGATCATTTTAACTAGCTGATCAACTTGACATGTCCGCACTCAATCGTCTTTAACTTTTCATTTAGAGCTTGAAATGACATGAATCAACCACCCACGTTAAGCTAGCTCAATGTTCCATAATGTGACAACATTTGAGAGTGAAAGAGCTATGCAAAGCTTCCAAGTAATACAATGTATCCAAAACTACGTGATGCCATGCATTACACTTCATCTATAAGTTTTTACTCAAGGAGCAGCAATGATCAGTTGAAATGATTATTTTAACAGCCCGATCAACTTGACATGTACGCACTAAATCATCCGTGACATTTTATTTAGAGTTCAGAATAACATGAATCCAACGCCCACGGTAAGCTAGCTCAATTTTCTTTATTATGACAACATTTAAGACGGAAAGAGCTAACACAAAGCCTCCAAGTAATCCAATTTATCACAAACTGCATGATGCCACGCATTATGCTTCATTTATAAGCCTTTTCTAATGATCATTTTAACTGACCGATCAACTTCATATATTCACACTAAATCGTCCATAACTTTTGATTTATATTTCAGAATGACACGAATACAACGCCCGTGTTAAACTAGGTCAATTTTCTATATTGTGAGAAAATTTAACACCAAAATAGCTACGACAAAGCCTCCAAGTAATCGAATCTTTCCCAATCTGCTTCATGACATTTATTATGCTTCATTTGCAATCCTTTGCTTAATGAGCACCGATGATCAGTTTAGAATGATAATGTTTACTAGCTGATCAAGTTGTCACGTCCGCACTAAATCGTCCATAACTTTTTATTTAAAGTTCAGAGTAACATGAATCCAACACCCAAATAAAGCTAGCTAAATTTTCTATATTGTGACAAAAATTAAGACCGAAATAGATATAACAAAGCCTCCAAGTAATCAAACCTATCCTAAACTGTGTGATGCCATGCATTATGCTTCATTTATACGCCATTGCTCAATGACCACCAATGATCAGCTTAGAATGATCATTTAAACTAACTGGTCAACTTGACATGTCCACACTATATTGTCTTTAACTTTCGATTTAGATCTCAAAATGACATGAATCCAACGCTGACGTTAAGCTAGCTCAATTTTCAACATTGTGACAACCTTTGAGACTAAAAGGGCTACGAAAAAGCCTCAAATTATTCGAGTATACCCCAAACTGTGTGATGTCATGCATTATGCTTCATTTATAAGCCTTTCCTGAAGGGGGCACCAATGATTAGTTTAGAATGATCACCTTAACTGGCCGATCAAGTTGACTTGTCCCCATTAAATTGTCCGTAACTTTTGATTTAGAGTTCATAACGACACGAATCCAACGCTCACGTTAAGCTAGCTCAATATTTTGTATTGTAACAAATTTTAAGACCACAATTGTTACGAAAAACCATCCAAGTAATCCAATCTATCCCAAATTGCGTGGTGCCCCATTATGCTTCATTTATACGGTTTAACTCAATTAGTACCAATGATCAGTTTAAAGTGATCATTTTAACTAGTTGATCAACTAAACGTCCGCACTAAATCGTCTATAACTTTTCATTCAGAGCTCAAAATGTAATGAATCAACCACCCACGTTAAGCTAGCTGAATATTCCATATTGTGACAACAGTTGAGTGAAAGAGCTGGGACAAAGCTTCCAAGTAATACAATGTATCCCAAACTGCGTGATGCCATACATTATGCATCATTTATAACTCTTTACTCAAGTTGCACCAATGATCAGTTTAGAATGATCATTTTAACTGGCCGATTAACTTGACATGTCCGCACTAAATCGTTTGTAACTTTGAATTTAGAGTTCAAAATGACACGAATCCAATGCCCATGATAAGTTTGGTCAATTTCCTATATTGTGACAACATTTGGGACCGAAAGAGCTACCACAAAGCCTTCAAGTAATCCAAATATCCCAAAACTGTGTGATTGCATGCATTATGCTTCATTTATATGCCTTTTCTAAAGGAGCACCAATGACCAGTTTAGAATGATCATTTTAACTGACCGATCAAGTTGACATATTCGAGCTAAATCGTCTGTAACTTTTGATTTAGAGTTCAGAATGACAAGAATACAATGCCCATGTTAAACTTGCTCAATTTTATATATTGTGACAAAATTTAAGACCAAAATAGATACGACAAAGCGTCCAAGTAATCGAATCTTCCCCAAACTGCTTTATGTCATGCATTATGCATCATTTGCAATCCTTTGCTCAATGAGCACCAGTGATCATTTTGGAATGATCATTTTAACTAGCCGATCAAGTTGTCACGTCCACACGAAATCGTCCGTAACTTTTGATTTAGAGTTCAGAGTGACATGAATCCAACGCCCACATAAAACTAGCTCAATTTTCTATATTGTGACAAAAACTAAGACCGAAATTGCTATGAGAAAGCCTCCAAGTAATTGAATCTATCATAAAATGTGTGATACCATGCATTATGTTTCATTTATAATCCCTTTCTGAAAGAGCACTAATGATCAGTTTAGAATGATCATTTTAATTGGCCAACCAACTTGACATGTATGCACTAAATCGTCCGTAACTTTTGGTTTATAGCTCCAAATTACATGAATTCAATGCCCACATTAAGCTAAATCAATTTTCCATATTGTGGCAACATTTGAGATTTAAAGAGCTATGACAAAGCCTCCAAGTAATAAAATGTATCCCAAACTTCGTGATGGCATGCATTACACTTCATTGATAAGTATTTACTCAATAAGCACAAGTGATTAGTTTATAATGATAATTTTAACTGGCCAATCAAGTTGACATATAGGCACTAAATCGTACATAACTTTTGATTTAGAGTTTAGAATGACACGAATCCAACCCCTATGATAAGATAGCTCCATTTTCTATATCGTGACAACATTTGAGACTGAAAGAAGTACCAAAAAGCCTTCAAGTAATCCAAATATCCCAAACTGCATGATGACATGCATTATGCTTCGTTTTCTAACTTTCTCTAAACGAGCACCAATGATCAGTTTAGAATGATCATTTTAACTGACCAGTGAACTTGATTTATGTGCACTACATCATCCATAACTTTTGATTTAGAGTTCAAAATCATACGAAGACGATGCCCATGTTAAGCTAGTTCAATTGTTTGTATTGTGACAAGATTTAAGACCAAAATAGCTACGACAAAGCTTCCAAGTAATAGAATCTTTCACAAACTGTCTTATCCCATGCATTATGCTTCATTTGCAATCCTTTACTGATTGAGCACACCAATGATTAATTTAGAATGATCATTTTACCTAGCCAATCAAGTTGTCACGCCCACACAAAATCTTCCGTAACTTTTGATTTAGAGTTAAGAGTGACATGAATCCAACATCCAAATAAAGCTAGCTCAGTTTTCTATATTGTTACAAAAATTAAGACCAAAATAGCCACGACAAAGCGTTCAAGTAATCGAATATATCATAAACTGCGTGATGCCATCCATTATGTTTCAATTATGCGCCATTGCTCAATGACCACAAATTATCAGTTGAGAATGATCATTTTAACTACCTGATCAACTTGACTTATCCACACTAAATTGACTTTAGCTTTCGATTTAGAGCTCAAAATGACATGAATCCAATGCCGACGTTAAACTATCTCAATTTTCCATATTGTGACAACCTCTGAGACTGAAAGGGCTACGAAAAATTCTCTAAGTATTCCAATATACCCCAAACGGCATGATGCCATGCATTATGTTTCATTTGTAAGCCTTTCCTGAAGGGGCACCAATGATCACTTTAGAATGATCACCTTAACTGGCCGATCAAGTTGACATGTCCGCACTAAATCATCCGGAACTTTTGATTTAGAGTTCAGAATGACACGAATTCAATGCTCATGTTAAGCTAGCTCAATATTTTGTATTGTGACAGAATTGAAGACCGAAATAGCTACAAAACAGCCTCCAAGTAATCCAATCTATCCCAAATTGCATGATGTCCCATTATGCTTCATTTATATGCTTTAACTCAATAAGTACCCATGATCAGTCTAGAATGATCATTTTAACTAGCTGATCAGCTTGACATGTCCGCACTTAATCGTCTTTAACTTTTCATTTAGTGCTCAAAATGACATGAATCAACCGCCCACGTTAAGCTAGCTCAATGTTTCATATTGTGACAACATTTGAGAGTGAAATAGTTACGACCACAGTTCCAAGTAATACAATGTATCCAAAACTGCGTGATGTCATGCATTACGGTTCATTTATAACTCTTTACTCAAGGAGCACCAATGATCAATTTAGAATGATCATTTTAACTGCCCAATCAACTTGACATGTAAGCACTAAATCGTCCGTGACATTTGATTAAGAGTTCAGAATGACACGAATCCAATGCCCACGTTTATCTACCTCAATTTTCTATATTATGACAACATTTGAGACTGAAAGAGCTACGACAAAGTTTCCAAGTAATCCAATTTATCACAAACTGCATTATACCAGGCATTATGCTTCATTTATAAGCCTTTACCCAAGGAGCAGCAATGAACAGTTTAGAACGATCATTTTAACTGGCCCATTAATTTGACATGTCAGCCCTAAATCGTCTGTATCTTTTGATTTAGAGTTCAGAATGACACAAATCCAACACCCATGATAAGATAGCTCAATTTTCTTGTGAAAACATTTGAGACTGAAAGAGCTACCACCAAACCGTCAAGTAATCCAAGAAATCTTAAACTGCATGATGACATGCATTATGCTTCACTACTAAGCCTTTTCCAAAGGAGCACCAATGACCAGTTTAGAATTGTCATTTTAACTAACCGATCAATTTGACATATTTGCACAAACTCGTCCCTAATTTTTGACTTAGAGTTCAGAATGACACGAATACAACACCCATGTTAAGCTGGCTCAGTTTTCTATATTGTGACAAAATTTAAGACCAAAGTAGATACGACAAAGCCTCATGTAATCGAATGTTTCCCAAACTGCTTTATGCCATGCATTATGCTTCATTTGCAATCCTTTGCTCAATAAGCACCAATGATCAGTTTAGAATTATCATTTTAACTAGCCGATCAAGTGGTCATGTCTGCACTAAATCGTCCGTAACTTTTGATTTATAGTTAAGAATGAAATGAATACAATGCCCACATAAATCTAGCTCAATTTTCTATAGTGTGACAAAAAGTAAGACCGAAATAGCTACGAGAAAGCCTCCAAGTAAATGAATCTTTCCTAAACTGTGTGATGCCATGCATTATGCTTCATTTATACGCCATTGCTCAGTGACCACCAGATCAGTTTAGAATGGTCATTTTAACTACCTGATCACTAAATTGTATTTAACTTTTGATTTATAGCTCAAAATGACATGAATCCATTGCCCACGTTAAGCTAGCTCAATTTTCCATATCTGACAACTTTTGACATTGAAAGGGCTACGACAAAGCCTCTGAGTATTCCAATATACCCCAAATTGCATGATGACATGTGTTATGCTTCATTTATAAGCCTTTCCTGAACGGGCACCAAGGATAAGTTTAGAATGATCACCATAACTGGCCGATCAAGTTTGTTACACCCCCGATCCTCAGTAAGGATTGGTTGGGTGAGCTGGCCGGCAGTTGGATAAGCTGGCCGGCATCTGGGCGGGCTGGCCGGCAGCTGGGCAAGGTGGCCGGCAGCTGGGCGAGCTTGCCGGCAGCTGGGTGAGCTGGCCTGCAGTTGGGTGAGCTGGCCAGCAGTTGGACGAGCTGGTTGGTAGCTGGGCCAACTGGCCAAATAGCACTGCCTCGGGCAGTTGGTGCCGAACCGGTGCCCCGACCAGGCACAACTGTTCTACTGGAAATGTTGATTAGTCCAGCAAAAGCCATGACTGTTCGTGAAAACCGACCACGGGCCCTATAAATATGAGTCTTAGGGTCGGTACAAGGGACGGCTGATAGAGGAAAAATCCTAGAATTTTCCTAAGGCATTATCTGATAAGTGTTAGACCGAGTGAGGTAAAGATCATGAACTTAGGATCGGGAGGCTGACACAGACGGTACGCGATTAAGGGCTAAGCGTGGTCGAGGTAAGTAATCCCTTACCCTTTCATGCTTGGATTCCTCTTTGCCGGTGGTTGGGCGATCAAGGGAATCCAAGGGGCCTAGTTGGGTAAACTTGGCCGAGTGGTCGGGATTGGGTGAAACCTTCCCGGCCAGATAGTCGTCCTGGCCTCCCCTTAGACCGGATCGAGTCTTTCAGGGCATATGTCGACTGGCCAAAGGATTGGGTGATTCCTACCAAGGCCGGTTGGTCGATCAGTTCTGCCCAAGACCGAACCAAGTGTGTCTTGGTCGAATGTTAACTTAAACTTAGAGAATTGACGGGTTTTGTATGAGTTGTATTCATTCATGCATTTTCTAAAGCTTTATCGTGTAATATTGGTTAATTCCACGATAATTATGCGGCTTTGGCCCTTTTTCAGGAAAAGATGGTGATCGTGGTAAGGATTTGGCTTGAGCACAAGGCTGGTCGCCGGAGTATATGGGTGTGTATTGGTCCAGGTAGTTAGGATCGTTTGAATGTGTAAGCCTTTGGGAAAACTATCATGTTGTAACGAATCCTGTTCTTACTTCAATAAAAATCTGGATCTATTATATTATGACTCTAATAATGACTCTAAAAATTCTTGAATCTCCGAATAACTCGAATTTGGACTTACACTAAATAAAGCACCCTAAATTATGGACCATAGACTCAGAATTCCTTGGTGAATCCGAAAGGGAACAACCTCTTTGGACTGATAATCCGGGAAGGGTGTTTCAAAGTTGACATGTCCACACTAAATCGTCCGTAACTTTTGATTTAGAGTTCAAAATGACAGGAATCCAACGCTCATGTTAAGCTAGCTCAATATTTTGTGTTGTGACAAAATTTAAGACTGAAATAGCTTCAAAAAAGCCTCCAAGTAATCATATCTATCCCAAATTGGGTGATGCCCCATTATGCTTCATTTGTACGCTTTAACTCAATGAGTACAAATGATCAGTTTAGAATGATCATTTTAACTAGCCAATCAACTTGACATGTCCACACTAAATCGTATTTAACTTTTCATTTAGAGCTCAAAATGACATGAATCAACCGCCCACGTTAACCTAGCTCAATGTTCCATATTGTGAAAACATTTGAGAATGAAAGAGCTACAACAAAGCTTCCAAGTAATCTAGTGTATTCAAAACTGCTTGATGCCATGCATTACACTTCATTTATAAGTCTTTACTCAAGGAGCACCAATGATCAGTATAGAATGATCATTTTAACTGCCCGATCAACTTGACATGTAAGCACTAAATCGTCTGTGACTTTGGATTTAGAGTTCAGAATGACACGAATCCAATACCCACGTTAATCTAGCTCCATTTTCTATATTATCACAACATTTGGGACTGAAAGAGCTACGACAAAGCTTCTAAGTGTATCCAAAACTACGTGATGCCATGCATTACGCTTCATTTATAAGTATTTACTCAAGGAGCATTAATGATCAGTTTAAAATGATCGTTTTAACTGGCCTATCAACTTGAAATGTCCGCATTAAATCATGTGTAACTTTTGATTTAGATTTTAGAATGACATGAAAAAGACGCCCATGTTAAGGTAGCTCAATTTTCTATATTGTGACAAAAGTTAAGTACCAAAATAGCTATGACAAACCCTCCAAGTTATCGAATCTATCCCAAATTGTGTTATGCCATGCATAATGCTTCATTTCTAAACCATTGCTCAATGAGCACCAATGATGATCTTAGAAAGATGAATTTAACTGGTTGATGAACTTGACATTTATGCACTAAATCAACCCGTAACTTTTGATTTAAGGTTCTGAATGACACGAATCCAATGCCCACGTTAAGCTAGTTCAATTTTCTATATTGTGACATACCTTTACTCAATGAGCTCTAATGATCAGCTTAGAACGATTGGTTTAGAATGATCAATGTAACTTGCCGATCAACTTGACATAAGTCGTACGTAACTTTTGATTTAGAGTTTGGAATGACACGAATCCAACGCTCAAGTTAACGTAACTAAGTATTCTGTATTGTGACAAAATTTGAGACCAAAATAACTATGAAAAAGCCTCCAACATTTGAGACTGCTTGATGCCATGCATTATGCTTCATTTATACGCTTTTACTCAATGAGTACCAATGATAAGTTTAGAATGATCATTTTAGCTAGCTGATCAACTTGACATGTTCGCACTAAATTGTCTTTAACTTTTGATTTAGAGCTCAAAATGACATGAATCCAACGCCCACATTAAGCTAGCTATATTTTCCATATTGTGACAACATTTAAGACTGAAAGAGATATGACAAATCCTCCTAGTAATTCAATGTATACCAAACTGCGTGATGCAATGCATTACGCTTCATTTATAATTCTTTACTCAATGAGAACCAATGATCACTTTAGAATGATCATTTTAACTGGCCGATAGACTTGACATGTTATTTTGAATTCAAAATGTCACGACTCCAAAGCCCACGTTAAACTAGCTCACTTTTCTAAATTTTGACAACATTTGAGACTGAAATAGCTACCACAAAGTTTCCAAGTAATCCAATTGATGACAATCTGCATGATGCCATTCATTATGCTTCATTTATAAGCCTTTACTCAAGGAGCACCAACGATCAGTTTAGAATGATCATGTTAACTGGCCCATTAACTTGACATGTCCGCACTAAATCGTCTATACCTTTTGATTCAATGTTCAGAATTACACGAATCCAACGCCCATGATAAGCTAGCTCAATTTTCTATATTTGTGACAACATTTGAGACTGAAGAAGCTTTGAAAAAGCCTCCAAGTAATTCAATGTATCCCAAACTGTGTAGTGCAATGCATTACGGTTCATTTATAAGTCTTTACTCAATGAGTACCAATGATCAGTTTAGAATGATCATTTTAACTGGCTGATCAACTTGATATGTACGCACTAAATCGTTGATTTAGAGTTGAGAATGACACGAATCTAAAGCCCACGTTAAACTAGCTCAATTTTCTATATTTTGACAACATTTGAGAATGAAAGAGCTACTACAAATCCTTCAATTAATCCAATGAATCCCAAATTGTGTGATGCCATGCATTATTCTTCATTTATAAGCCTGTACTACAAGAGTACCAATGATCAGTATAGAATGATCAGTTTATAACAATCACTTTAACTTGCCGATCAACTTGACATGTCCACACTAAATCGTCACGAATCCCAAGCGCACATTAAGCTAGCTCAATTTTCCATATTGCGACAACATTTGAGATTGAAAGATCTACCACAACGGCTTCAAGTAATCCAATCAATCCTAAACTGCGTGATGCCATGCATTATGCTTAATTTATATCCCTTTACTCAAGGAGCACAAATGATCAGCTTAGAACGATCAGTTTAGAACGATCAATTTAACTGGCTGATCAACCTGACATGTCCTCAGTAAATCGTCTGTAACTTTTGATTTAGAGTTCAGAATGACACGAATCAAACACTCATGTTAAGTAGCTCAATATTCTATATTGTGACAAAAAAATTCGACTTAAGTAGGTATGACAAAGCCTCCAAGTAATCCAATCTATTCCAGGCTGCGTAATGCCATGCATTATGTTTCATTTGTAAACATTTGCTCAATGAGCACCAATGATCATTTTAGAATGATCAATTTAACTAGCTGAGAGACTTGACATGTCCACACTAAATCGTTTCTAACTTGTGATTTAGAAATTAGAATGACACGAATCCAACGTCCACGTTAATCTAGCTCAAGTTTCTATATTTTGACAACATTTGAGACTAAAAGATCTACTACAAAGCCTTCAACTAATTCAGTGTATCCCAAACAGTGTGATGCCATGCATAATACTTCATTTATAAGCCTTTACTCAAGGAGCACCAATGATCAGTTTAGAAAGGTCATTTTAAATGGCCGATCAACTGGATATGTCCGCACTAAATTGTACGTAACTTTGATTTAGAGTTCAAAATGAC
The DNA here is from genome assembly GCA_018901945.1 of Pugionium dolabratum. Lineage (NCBI taxonomy): Eukaryota > Viridiplantae > Streptophyta > Magnoliopsida > Brassicales > Brassicaceae > Pugionium > Pugionium dolabratum. The sequence continues at coordinate 151,920 of JAEVFF010000490.1, forward strand.
ACGAATCTAACACCCACATTAAACTACCTTAATTTTTTATATTGTGACGAAGTTTAAGACCGAAATAGCTTTGATAGAGACTCCAAGTTATCCAATCTATCCCAAACTGTGTAATGCTCTGCATTATGTTACATTTTTAAACCTTTACTGAATGAGCACCAATGATCAATTTAACTAGCCGATAAACTTGACATGTCTGCAGTAAATCGTTTGTTCTTGTGATTTAGAGTTCAGAATAAAACGAATCCAACGCCCACGTTAAGCTAGCTCAATTTTCTATATTGTAACAAAATTTTAGACTGAAAGAGCTACGACAAAGCCACCAAGTAATCCAACGTATCCAAAACTACGTGATGCCATGCATTATGCTTCATTTATAAGCCTTCACTCAAGGAGCACCAAAGATCAGTTTAGAATATTGTTTTTAACTGGCCAATCGACTTGACATGTCTGCACATAATTGTCTGTAACTTTTGATTTCGAGTTCAGAATGACACGAATCCAACATGCACGATAAGCTAGCCCAATTTATTATATTTTGACAACATTTGAGCTGAAACAGCTATCACAAAGCCTTCAAGTAATCCACTCTATCCTAAACTTCGTGATGCCATGCCTAATGCTTCATTTATAAGTCTTTGCTCAATGACCACTAATGTTCAGTTTAGAATGATCGTTTTAACTAGCCGGTCAAATTGACATGTCTACACTAAATCGTCCGTAGCTTTTGATTTAGAGATCAAAATGACACGAATCCAATGCCCACGTTAAGCTATCTCAATTTTTTTATATCGTGACAACATTTGAGACTGTTTGATGCCATGCATTACACTTCATTTGTAATCCTTTGCTCAATGAGCACCAATGATCAGTTTAGATTGATCCTTTTAACTGGACGATCAACTTGACATTTCCGTACTAAATCGTCGGTAACTGGTTTTAGAGTTAAGAATGATTCGAATCCAACGCCCACATTAAGCTAGCTCAATTTAGAATGATCAGTTTAGAATGATAACTTTAACTGGCTGATCAACTTGACATGTCCGCAATAAATCGTCATAACTTTTGATTTAGAGTTTAGAATGACACGATCCAATGCCCGCGTTAAGCTATTTCAATTTTCTATATTGTGTAAAAATTTATGAACTGAAAGAACTACAAAAAAGCCTCCAAGTAATCCAATATTTCCCAAAATGTGTGATGCTATTCATTATGCTTTATTTGTAAAACTTTGCTCAATGAGCACCAATATATAGTTTAGAATGATCTATTTATCTAGCAGATAAACTTGGCATGTCCGCACTAAATCATCCGTAACTTTTGATTTAGAGTTCAGAATGACATGAATCCAACGTCCAACTTTCTATATTGGGATACCATTTGAAATTGAAAGAGCTTTGACAAAGCCTCCAAGTAATCCAATGTATCCCAAACTACGTGATGCCATGCATTATGCTTCATTTATAGGCCTTTACGCAAGTAGCACCAATTATCAGTTTAGAATGATCATTTTAACAGGGTCATCAACTTGACATGTCCACACCAAATCGTCCATAACTTTTGATTAAGAGTTTAGAATGACAGGAATCCAACGTCCACGTTAAGCTAGCTCAATTTTTATATTGTGACAACATTTGAGACTGAAATAGCTACCACAAAGCCTACAAGTAATCCAATCTAACCCAAATGCGTGATGCCGTGCATTATGCCTCATTTATAAGCCTTTACTTGAGCAGCACTAATGATCAGTAGAGAATGATCATTTTAGCTAGCAGATCAAGTTGTCATGTCCGCACTAAATCGTCTGTAACTTTTCATTTAGAGTTCATAGTGACATGAATTCAACGCCCAAATAAAGCTAGCTCAATTTTCTATATTGTGACAAAAATTAAGACCGAAATAGCTACATCAAAGCCTCCAAGTAATTGAATCTATCCTAAACTGCATGATGCCATGCATTACGCTTCATTTATACGCCATTGTTCAATGACCACCAATGATCATATAGAATGATCATTTTAACTACCTGATCAACTTGACATATCCACACTAAATTGTCTTTAACTTTTGATTTAGATCTCAAAATGACATGAATTTTCCATATTGTGACAACCTTTGAGACTGAAAGGGCTACGACTAAGCCTCTAAGTATTCCAATATACCCCAAAGTGCATGATGCAATGCAATACGCTTCATTTAAAAGCCTTTCTTGAAGGGGAACAAATGATTAATTTAGAATGATCACCTTAACCGGTCGATCAAGTTGACATGTCCGCACTAAATCGTCCATAACATTTGATTGAGCATTCAGAAAGACACGAATCCAACACCTACGTTAAGCTAGCTCAATAATTTATATTGCGACAAAATTTAAGACCAAAATAGCTACGAAATAGCCTCCAGGTAATCCAATATATTCCAAATTGTGTGATGCCCCATTATGCTTCATTTATACGCTTTAAGTCAATGAGTACTAGTGCTCAGTTTGTAATGATCATTTTAACTAGCTGATCAACTTGACATGTCCACAATAAATCATCTTTAACTTTTCATTTAGAGCTCAAAATGATATGAATCAACCGCCCACGTTAAGCTAGCTCAATGTTCCATAATGTGACAACATTTGAAAGTGAAAGAGCTACGACAAAGTTTCCAAGTAATACAATGTATCCAAAACTGTGTGATGCCATGCATTACGCTTCATTTATAAGTTTTTACTCAAGGATAACAAATGATCATTTTAGAGTGATCATTTTAACTGCCCGATCAACTTGACATGTACGCACTAAATCTTCCGTGATATTTTATTTAGAATTCAGAATGACACGAATCAAACGCCCACGTTAAGCTTGCTCAATTTTCTTTATTATAACAACATTTAAGACTGAAAGAGCTAACAAAAAGCCTCCAAGTAATCAAACTGCATGATGCCATGCATTTTGCTTCATTTATAAGCCATTATCAAGGAGCAACAATGATCAGTTTAAAATGATCATTTTGACTGGCCGATTAACTTGACATGTCCGCACTAAATTGTCTATAACTTTTGATTTAGAGTTAAGAATGATATGAATCCAACGCCCATGACAAGGTAGCTCAATATTGTGACAACATTTGAGATTGAAAAAGCTACCACAAAGCCGTCAAGTAATCCAAGTATCCCAAACTGCATGATGACATGCATTATGCTTCATTTATAAGCCTTTTCTAAAGGAGCACCCATGATCAGTTTAGAATGATCATTTTAACTGACCAATCAACTTGACATATTCATACTAAATCGTTCGTAACTTTTGATTTATAGTTCACAATGACACGAATACAACGCCCATGTTAAGCTAGGTCAAGTTTCTATATTGTGACAAAATTTAACACCAAAATAGTTACGACAAAGTCTTCAAGTAATCGAATCTTTCCCAAACTTCTTCAAGACATGCATTATGCTTCATTTGCAATCCTTTGCTTAATGAGCACCGATGATCAGATTAGAATGATAATTTTAACTACCTGATCAAGTTGTCATGTCCGCACTAAATCGTCTGTAACTTTTTATTTAGAGTTCAGAGTAACATGAATCCAACACCCAAATAAAGCTAGCTCAATTTTCTATATTGTCACAAAAGGTAAGACCAAAATAGCTATGACAAAGCCGCCAAGTAATCGAACCTATCCTAAACTGCGTGATGCCATGCATTATGCTTCATTTATACGCCACTCATCAATGACCACCAATGATCAGTTTAGAATGATCATTTTAACTAACTGGTCAACTTGACATATCCACACTATATTGTCTTTAACGTTCGATTTAGAGCTCAAAATGACATGAATCCAGTGCCGACGTTAAGCTATCTCAATTTTCCACATTGTTACAACCTTTGAGACTAAAACGGCTACGAAAAAGCCTCTAAGTATTCCAATATACCCCAAACTGTGTGATGCCATGCATTATGCTTCATTTATAAGCCTTCCCTGAAGGGTCACCAATGATCAGTTTTGAATGATCACCCTAACTGGCCGATCAAGTTGACTTGTCTGCATTAAATCGTCCGTAACTTTTGATTTAGAGTTCATGATGACACGAATCCAATGCTCACGTTAATCTAGCTCAATATTTTGTATTGTAACAAAAATTAATACCGCAATAGTTACGAAAAACCATCCAAATAATCGAATCTATCGCAAATTGCGTGGTGCCCCATTGTGCTTCATTTATACGCTTTAACTCAATGAGTACCAATGATCAGTTTATAATGATCATTTTAACTAGATGATCAACTTGAAGTCCGCACTAAATCGTATTTAACTTTTCATTCAGAGCTCAAAATGTAATGAATCAACCGCCCACGTTAAGCTAGCTCAATTTTCTATATTGTGACAAAACTTAAGACCAAAATAGCTAAGTCAAGGCCTCCAAGTAATCGAATCTATCCTAAACTGCGTGATGCCATGCATTATGCAACTTTTATACGCCATTGTTCAATGACCACCAATGATCAGTTTATAATGATCACCAATGATCAGTTTATAATGATCATTTTAACTACCTGCTAAACTTGACATATCGACACTAAATTGTCTTTAACTTTTGATTTAGAGCTCAAAATGACATGAATCCAACGATCACGTTAAGCTAGCTCAATTTTCCATATTGTGACAACCTTTGAGATGAAAGGGCTACGACAAAGCCTCTAAGTATTCCAATATAGCCCAAACTGCATGATGACATGCAATATCCTTCATTTAAAAGCATTTCTTGAAGGGGCACCATTGATTAATTTAGAATGATCACCTTAACCGGCCGATCAAGTTGACATGTCCGCACTAAATCGTCCGTAACATTTGATTGAGAGTTCCGAAAGACACGAATACAACGCCCATGTTAAGCTAGCTTAATAATTTGTATTGTGACAAAATTTAAGACCAAAATAGCTATGAAATAGCCTCCAAGTAATCCAATATATCCCAAATTGTGTGATGCCCCATTATGCTTCATTTATACGCTTTAAGTCAATGCGTACCAGTGATAAGTTTAAAATGATTATTTTAACTAGCTGATCAACATGACATGTCCACACTAAATTGTCTTTAACTTTTCATTTAGAGCTCAAAATGATATGAATCACTTTTCATTTACAGCTCAAAATGATATGAATCAACCGCCCACGTTAAGCTAGCTCAATGTTCCATAATGTGACAATATTTGAGAGTGAAAGAGTTACGACAAAGTTTCCAAGTAATACATTGTATCCAAAACTGCGTGATGCTATGCATTACGCTTCGTTTATAAGTTTTTACTCAAGGAGAACCAATGATCAGTTTAGAGTGATCATTTTAACTGCCTGATCAAGTTGACATGTATGCACTAAATCGTATGTGACATCTTATTTAGAGTTCAGAATGACACGAATCAAGTGCCCACGTTAAGGTAGCTCAAATTTCTTTATTATAACAACATTTAAGACTGAAAGATGTAACACAAAGCCTCCAAGTAATCCAATTTATCAAAAAACTGCATGATGCCATGCGTTTTGCTTCATTTATAAGCCATTACTCAATGAGCAACAGTGATCAGTTTAAAAAGATCATTTTGACTGGCCGATTAACTTGACATGTCCGCACTAAATCGACTATAACTTTTGATTTAGAGTTCAGAATGACACGAATCCAACACCTATGACAAGCTAGCTCAATTTTCTATATTGTGACAATATTTGAGACTGAAAAAGCTATCACAAAGCCTTCAAGTAATCCAAGTATCCCAAACTGCATGATGACATGCATTGTGCTTCATTTATAAGCGTTTTCTAAAGGAGCACCCATGATCAGTTTAGAATGATCATTTTAACTGACCAATCAACTTGACATATTCACACTTAATCGTCCGTAACTTTCTATTTAGAGTTCACAGTGATACGAATACAACACCCATGTTAAGCTAGGTGAATTTTCTATATTGTGACAAAATTTAGCAACAAAATAGCTACGACAAAGTCTCCAAATAATCGAATATTTCCCAAACTGCTTCATGACATGTATTATGCTTCATTTGGAATCCTTTTCTTAATGAGAACCGATGATCAGTTTAGAATGATAATTTTAACTAGCCGATCAAGTTGTCACGTCCGCACTAAATTGTATGTAATTTTTTATTTAGAGTTCAGAGTAACATGAATCCAACACCCAAATAAAACTAGCTCGATTTTCTATATTGTGATTAAAATTAAGAGCAAAATAGCTATGACAAAGCCTCCAAGTAATTGAACCTATCCGAAACTGGCCGATCAAGTTTACTTGTCCGAATTAAATCGTTCTTAACTTTTGATTTAGAGTTCAGAATGACACGAATCCAACACACACATTAAGCTAGCTCAATATTTTGTATTGTTACAAAATTTAAGACCGCAATAGCTACGAAAAAGCATCCAAGTAATGCAATCTTTCCCAAATTGACTGCTGCCCCATTATGCTTCATTTATACGCTTTAACTCAATGAGTACCAATGATCAGTTTAGAATGAGCATTTTAACTAGTTGATCAACTTGACGTCCGCACTAAATCGTATTTAACTTTTCATTTGGAGCTCAAAATGTAATGAATTTACCGCCCACATTAAGGTAGCTCAATGTTCCATATTGTGATAACATTTGAGAGTGAAAGAGCTGCGACAAAGCTTCCAAGTAATACAATGTATCCAAAACTTCGTGATGCCATGCATTATGCTTCATTTATAACTCTTTACCCAAGGTGTACCAATGATCAGTTTAGAATAATCATTTTGACTGCCTGATCAACTGTACATGTGCGCACTAAATCGTTAGTAACTTCTGATTTAGAGTTCAGAATGACACAAATCCAATGCTAACGTTAAGCTAGCTCAATTGTCTATATTATGACAACATTTGAGACTGAAAGAGCTACCACAAAGTTTCCAGGTAATCCAGTTTATCACAAACCACATGATGCCATGCATTATGCTTCATTATAAGCATTTACTCAAGGAGCACCAATGATCAGTTTAGAATGATCATTTTAATTGGCCGATTAACTTGACATGTCTGCACTAAATCGTTTGTAACTTTGGATTTAGAGTTCAAAATGACACGAATCCAACGCCCATGATAAGTTAGCTCAATTTCTTATATTGTGACAACATTTGAGATGGAAAGAGCTTCCACAAAGCGTTCAAGTAATCCAAGTATCCCAAAACTGCGTGATTGCATGCATTATGCTTCATTTATAAGCATTTTCTAAAGGAGCACCATTGACAAGTTTAGAATGATCATTTTAACTGACCGATCAACTTGACATATTCGCACTAAATCGTCCATAACTTTTGATTTAGAGTTCAGAATGACACGAATACAACGCCCATGTTAAGCTGGATCAATTTCTATATTTTCACAAAATATAAGACCAAAATAGATACGACAAAGCCTCCAAGTAATCGAATCTTTCCCAAACTGCTTTATGCCATGCATTATGCATCATTTGCAATCCTTTGCTCAATGAGCACCAGTGATCAGTTTAGAATGATCATTTTAACTAGCCGATCAAGTTGTCATGTCCGCACTAAATCGTCCGTAACTTTTGATTTAGAGTTCAGAGTGACGTGAATCCAACGGCCAAATAAAACTAGCTCAATTTTCTATATTGTGACAAAAATTAAGACCTAAATAGCAATAAGAAAGCCTCCAAGTAGTCGAATCTATCATAAAATGTGTGATATCATGTATTATGCTTCATTTATAATCTCTTACTAAAATAGCACTAATGATCAGTTTAGAATGATCATTTTAATTGGCAAATCAACTTGATATATCCGCACTAAATTGTCCGTAACTTTTGATTTATAGGTCCAAATAACATGAATCCAACACCCACATTAACCTAAATCAATTTTCCATATTGTGACAACATTTGAGATTTAAAGAGTTATGACAAAGTTTCCAACTAATCCAATGTATCCCAAACTTCGCGATGCCATGCATTATGCTTCATTTATAAGTATTTACTCAATAAGCACAAGTGATTAGTTTATAATGATAATTTTAACTTTACAATCAAGTTGACATATAGGCACTAAATCATACGTAACTTTTGATTTAGAGTTCGGAATGACACGAATCCAACACCCATGATAAGCTAGCTCCATTTTCTATATCATGACAACATTTGAGACTGAAATAGGTACCACAAAGCCTTCAAGTAATCCAAATATCCCAAACTGCATGATGACATGCATTGTGCTTCATTTTTTAACCTTCTCTAAACGAGCACCAATAATCAGTTTAGAATGATCATTTTAACTGAAAAATCAACTTGACATATGCGCATTACATCGTTCGAACTTTTGATTTAGAGTTCAAAATCGTACAAAGACAAAGACCATGTTAGGCTAGCTCAATTGTTTGTATTGTGACAAGATTTAAGATCAAAATAGCTACGACAAAGCTTCTACGTAATCGAATCTTTCCCAAACTGCTTTATCCAATGCATTATGCTTCATTTGCAATCCTTTGCTGATTGAGCACCAATGATCAATTTAGAATGATCATTTTACCTAGCCGATCAAGTTGTCACGTCCGCACTAAATCGTCCGTAACTTTTGATTTAGACTTCAGAGTGACATGAATCCAACGTCTAAATAAATCTAGCTCAGTTTTCTATATTGTTGCAAAAATTAAGACCGAAACAGCCACGACAAAGCATCCAAGTAATTGAATATATCCTAAACTGCGTGATGCCATGCATTATGCTTCATTTATACGCCATTGCTCAATGACCATAAATTATCAGTTTAGAATGATCATTTTAACTACCTGATTAACTTGAGTTATCCACATTAAATTGTCTTTAGCTTTCGATTTAGCGCTCAAAATGACATGAATCCAACGCTGACGTTAAACTATCTAAATTTTCCATATTGTGACAACCTCTGAGACTGAAAGGTCTATGAAAAAGTCTCTAAGTATTCTAATATACCCCCAAACTGCATGATGCCATTCATTATGCTTCATTTATAAGCCTTTCCTGAAGGGGCACCAATGATCACTTTAGAATGATCACCTTAACTGGCCGATCAAGTTGACATGTCTGCACTAAATCATTCGGAATTTTTGATTGAGAGTTCCGAATGATACGAATCCAATGCTCACGTTAAGCTATCTCAATATTTTGTATTGTGACAGAATTTAAGACCAAAATAGCTAAAAAAGCCGCCAAGTAATCCAATCTATCCCAAATTGTGTGATTCCCCATTATGCTTCATTTATATGCTTTAACTTAGTGAGTACCAATGATCAGTTTATAATGATCATTTTAACTATCTGATACCCTTGACATGTCCACACTAAATCGTATTTAACTTTTCATTTTGAGCTCAAAATGACATGAGTCAACCGCACACGTTAAGCTAGCTCAATGTTTCATATTGCGACAACATTTGAGAGTGAAAGAGCTACGACAACATTTCCAAGTAATACAATATATCCAAACCTGCGTGATGCCATGCATTACGCTTCATTTATAACTCTTTACTCAAGGAGCACCAATGATCAATTTAGAATGATAATTTTAACTGTCCGATCAACTTGACAGGTACGCACCAAATCGTCCGTGACTTTTGATTTAGAGTTCATAACGACACGACTCCAACGCCCACGTTAATCTACCTCAATTTTCTATATTATGACAACATTTGAGACTGAAAGAGCAACCAAAAAGCTTCCATGTAATCCAATTTATCACAAACTGCATGATGCCATGTATTATGCTTCATTTATAAGCATTTACTCAATAAGCACCAATGATCAGTTTAGAATGATCATTTTAACTTACCCATTAACTTGACATGTTTGCACTATATCGTCTATAACTTTTGATTTAGAGTTCAGAGTGACACGAATCCAATGCCCATGATAATCTACCTTAATTTCCTTGTGACAACATTTGAGACTAAAAGAGCTACCACAAAGCCGTCAAGTAATCCAAGTATCTTAAACTGCATGATGACATGGATTATGCTTCATTTATAAGCCTTTTCTAAAGGAGCACCAATGACCAGTTTAGAATGATCATTTTAACTAACCGATCAACTTCACATACTTGCACTAAATCGTCCCTAACTTTTGATTTAGAGTTCAGAATGACACGAATACAACACCCATGTTAAGGTGGCTCAATTTTATATATTGTGACAAAATTTTAGACCAAACTACATACAACAAAGTCTCAAGTAATCGAATCTTTCCCAAACTGCTTTATGCCATCCATTATGCTTCATTTGCAATCCTTTGCTCAATGAGCACCAATAATCAGTTTAGAATGATCATTTTAACTAGCCGATCAAGTTGTCATGTCCGCACTAAATTGTCCGTAACTTTTGATGTATAGTTAAGAATGAAATGAATACAACGCCCAAATAAAGCTAGCTCAATTTTCTATATTGTGACAAAAACTAAGACCAAAATAGCTGCGACAAAGCCTTCACGTATCCGAATCTATCCTAAACTGTGTGATGCCATGCATTATGCTTTATTTATAAGTCATCGCTCAATGACCACCAATGATTAGTTTAGAATGATCATTTTAACTACCTGATCAACTTGACATGTCCACAGTAAATTGTATTTAACTTTCGTTTTAGAGCTCAGAATGACATAAATCCAATGCCCATGTTAAGCTAGCTCAATTTTCCATATTCTGACAACCTTTGAGACTGAAAGGTCTATGAAAAAGTCTCTAAGTATTCCAATATACCCCAAAGTGCATCATGCCATGCGTTATGCTTCATTTATAAGCCTTTCCTGAAGGGGAACCAATGATAAGTTTAGAATGATCACCTTATATGGCCGATCAAGTGGACATGTCCGCACTAAATCGTCCGTAACTTTTGATTTAGAGTTCAGAATGACACGAATCCAATGCTCACGTTAAGATAGCTCAATATTTGTGGTGTGACAAAATTTAAGACTGAAATAGCTTCAAAAAAGGCTCCAAGTAATCATATCTATCCCAAATTGCGTGATGCCCCATTATGCTTCATTTCTATGCTTTAACTCAACGAGTACCAATGATTAGTTTAGAATGATCATTTTAACTAGCTAATCAACTTGACATGTCCGCACTAAATCGTCTTTAACTTTTCATTTAGAGCTCAAAATGACATGAATCAACCACCCACATTAACCTAGCTCAATGTTCCATATTGTGACACCATTCGAGAGTGAAAGAGCTGCGGAAAAGCTTCCAAGTAATATTGTGTACCCAAAACTGCGTGATGCCATGCATTACGCTTCATTTATAAGTATTTACTCAAGGAGCACCAATGATCAGTATAGAATGCTCATTTTAACTGCCCGATCAACTTCACATATACGCACTAAATCGTCCGTGACTTTTGATTTAGAGTTCAGAATGACACGTATCCAATGCCCACGTTAAGCTAGCTCCGTTTTCTATATTATCCCAACATTTGAGACTGAAAGAGCTACGATAAAGTTTTAAGTGTATCCAAACTGCATGATGCCATGCATTACGCTTAATTTATAAGTATTTACTCAAGGAGCAGTAATGATCAGTTTGGAATGATCATTTTAACTGGCCGATAAACTTGACATTTCCGCATTAAATCATGTGTAACTTTTAATTCGGAGTTTGTAATGACACGAAAAAAGCCCATGTTAAGGTAGCTTAATTTTCTATATTGTGACAAAATTTAAGACAAAAATAGCTACGATAAAGCCTCCAAGGTATGGAATCTATCCCAAATTGTGTTATGCCATGCGTAATGCTTCATTTCTAAACCTTTGCTCAATGAGCACCAATGATGATATTAGAAAGAAGAATTTAACTAGTTGATCAACTTGACATGTATGCACTAAATCAACCCGTAACTTCTTATTTAAGGTTCAGAATGACACAAATCCAATGCCCACATTAAGCTAGCTCATTTTTCTATATTGTGACATACCTTTCTTAGTGAGCTCTAATGATCAGCTTAGAACGATCAGTTTAGAATGATCAATTTAACTTGCCGATCAACTTGTCATGTCCGCACTAAGTCGTCCGTGAATTTTGATTTAGAGTTCAGAATGACACGAATCCAACGCTCAAGTTAAGGTAGCTCAATATTCTATATTTTGATAAAATTTAAAACCTATATAACTATGACAAAGCCTCCAACATTTGAAACTGCGTGATGCCATGCATTATGCTTCCTTTATATGCTTCTACTCAATGTGTACCGATGATAAGTTTAGAACGATCATTTTAGCTAGCTGATAAACTTGACATGTCCGCACTAAATCGTCTTTAACTTTTGATTTGGAGCTCAAAGTGACATGAATCCAACGCCCACATTAAGCTAGCTATATTTTCCATATTCTGACAACATTTAAGACTGAAAGAGATATGGCAAAGCCTCCAAGTAATTCAATGTATACCAAACTGCGTGATGCAATGCATTACTCTTCATTTATAAGTCTTTAATCAATGAGCACCAATGATCACTTTAGAATGATCATTTTAACTGGTCGATGAACTAGACATGTACGCACTAAATTATTCTGTAGGTCGTCCATGAAAATTTGACAAAGAAGCATTACACAATGGATGCACCAATCACTATACCTTCATGCACAATAACAAAAAACATAGCTTAGCACCTTTAACTCTGCAGGAAGTGCATGAGATGCAACGAACTATGTCTAAAGGGCAAAACTAAATAAAGCTAACCTTTATGTAACACCTGCCACTATTTTCCAATATCTTGATTATGAAGAACAGGTGCTACTAATGATCTTTAAAAAAGTGTTGTTTTCAAGACAAGAAAAGGAGGAACTCCGTACTGCTGTTATAAAGCTTCTTGACAAATTCAATTATGTTTTTCAATAAGAGATACCACCAGGATTGCCATCTGTAAGAGGAATTGAGCATGAAATTGATCTTGTTACTGGAGCAGCTTGCCAAACCGAGCTGCCTAGAGTATATCCAGAAGAAGCAAAGGAGTTGGAAAGACAAGTAGAAGACTTAATGTCTAAGGGCTATATCCGAGAAAGTCTAATCCCATGTGCTGTTCCTGTTCTTCTAGTGCCTAAGAACGATGGAATTTGGAGAATGTGTGTTGATTGTAGAGCAATCAACAATATCACTGTCAAATACCGACATCCAATTCCCAGACTTGATGAGATGGTAGATGAACTCAATGAAGCAACTATCTGCTCAAAAATTGATCTAAGAAGTGGATATCATCAGATTAGAATGAAAGAAGGTGATGAACGGAAGACAGGATTTAAAACAAAACAAGGGTTGTATGAATGGCTAGTCATGCCATTTGGACTCACAAACCCTCCAAGTACATTCATGAGACTCATGAACCACGTCCTTAGAGCATTTATCAGTAATTATGTAGTGGTTTATTTTGATGACATTCTAATCTATAGCTCTAATCTTGAAGATCACTTACGACAACTTGAGCAGGTACTTGAAACGCTTAAGGCTGAAAACCTTTATGCTAACCTTAAGAAATGTACTTTCTGTACTGATCAAGTTGTATTCCTAGAATTTGTTGTAAGTTCTCAAGGCGTAAAGGCCAATGGAGAAAATATCAAATCAATTCAGGATTGGCCAACCCCAACAATAATCGGACATGTGCGGAGTTTCCATGGATTGACTAGTTTGTAGATAAGACTTTTCAAGGACTTTAGTACTGTTGCTACACCCCGGACTTTAGTAATTAAGAAGAATGTGGAGGACCAGCACAAGTGAAGGCATTCAACAAGCTGAAAGAGAGCCTCACACATGCGCCTATTTTGGTACTTCCTAATTTTGATAAAGCCTTTGAATTTGAATATGATGCTTCTGGAACAGGTATAGGAGCTGCCCTAATGCAAGGAGGGAAACCAGTGGCTTACTTCAGTGAGAAACTTACTGGAGCTTCACTTAACTATCCCACATATGATAAAGAGCTCTATGCTTTGGTAAGATCTCTTGAAACTTGGCAACAATACCTACTGTCAAAGGAGTTTGTTATTCATACAGATCATGAGAGACTCAAGCACTTAATAGGACAAACTAATCTTAACAAGAGGCATGCATAGTGGCTTGAGTTTGTGGAGACTTTTCCCAATGTGATCAAATATAAGAAAGGTAAAGATAACGTTGTGGCTGATGCTTTATCAAGGAGACATGCTCTCATCAGCACAATAGAAGCTAAGATTATGGGATTTGAACACATCAAGGCAATGTATGAGACTGATCCAGATTTTCAAGAAATATTTAAGGAGACCACCTAGGCTGCATCTGGTATCTTTTATCAACAAGATGGATTTTTGTTTGAGGAAAAACGTCTTTGTTTTCCTCAGGGATCAATGAGAGAACTATTGATTGGAGAAGCTCATGGAGGAGGACTCATGGGACATTTTGGCCAAGATAAGACATTCAGTGTACTTATGGAACATTTCTACTGGCCACATCTAAAACGAGATGTTGAAAGATTCTGCGCTAAGTGCATCACTTGCTTGAAAGCAAAATCTAGGTCACACCCCTATGGTTTTTATATGCCTTTGCCAATTCCTAACCTACCTTGGGTACATATCTCTATGGACTTTGTCTTACGACTGCCGAAGATCAACCACAAGGACTCTATCTTTGTATTTGTAGACAGGTTCTCAAAGATAGCTCATTTTATACCATGTAACAAGACTAATGATGCTATACAAATAGCTGATCTTTTTATAAGAAGTAGTGCGCCTACATGGAGTTCCCAGAACAATCGTTTTAGATCGTGACACCAAATTTGTAAGCCATTTCTGAAAGACCTTATAGAAAACGTTGGGAACTAAGATGCTCTTCTTAAGTACTTGCCACCTACAGATCGATAGTCAAACAGAGGTAGTAAACCGAACTCTTTCAACATTGTTGAGAGCCACGGTCAGTAAGAATCTAAGAAACTGGTTACCTACATTGAGTTTACTTATATTCATGCTAAACATTCATCAACTAAAGTTTCTCCTTTTGAAGTGGTTTATGGATTTTATACCTTTACCTCACTAGATCTTATACCTTTACCTCAAGATGTTATGTCTAGTGAAGGAGAAACCAGGGCAGATTATGTTAAGAAGATTGATCAAAATGTCAAGGACAACTTGGAAAAGAGAACCGATCAGTACAAAAGAAATGCAAATAAACACCAAAAAGGAAATCCAAGCTTACCCCAAGAGGAGATGGTTCTTTTCGTGTTTTAGAGAAGATCAACAACAATACCTACAAGCTTTACCTGCCAAGTGAGATGACCAAATCTCCTACTTTTAATATTACTGATCTTGCTCCTTTTCATGCAGATGTAGCTGTTCTGAGAACATAACCTTTTCAAGAGGGAGGAGATGATGAGGAAATCAATACCAGCTCACTAGAAGTTGAGGAAATCAATACCAGCTCACTAGAAGTTGAGGAAATCAATACCAGCTCACTAGAAGTTGAGGAAGACCCCATCAATATACCTATTATGAGACAATCTCCAAGAACATCAGGAACAAGAAATCTTAGTAAGATATTCAACAAGTCTGTGGAGAGTCTCATAACAATCATAGAAGATGGAGGATCCCATGAAGCTGAACTTACTAAAGAATTATAAGAAGGAGACTATGAACAACTAAAGACTACAACAATTTCACTCTTTCCAGTTTTACAAGGCTTCAGAGATACAACCTTGTTCATCATTGCTAAAAAAACTTAAGAAGACATTATAAGGAGCAACAAGAGAGCAAGGTGCATATTTAAAATTCCTATCTTTCAATTAACAAGTTTATTTGGTTGCTTTTCAGGAATGTGACTGTTAAGTTTAAAAGTCTTTTATTTTTTATTAGGTCCTAATGTCTTGTTGTTATTTTCCCTTTATTCCTTCCATTATAATGTTTTTCAGCCCTAGAAGGCATCTACTGCTGGAATAGTATATAAAGTCCCTTCTCATCATGTAATTACTTAAGTTTTATGAATTAAAAACCTAGTTTTTCTTCTTTTGAAAGGAGCTCACGCCTCAATCCTTCTTGTG
Organism: Pugionium dolabratum; assembly: GCA_018901945.1. Taxonomy (NCBI): domain Eukaryota; kingdom Viridiplantae; phylum Streptophyta; class Magnoliopsida; order Brassicales; family Brassicaceae; genus Pugionium; species Pugionium dolabratum. Next base: position 167,974 of record JAEVFF010000490.1, read on the forward strand.
TGAGAATCCTTGAAGCTTGAGTGCTCTAAACTTATCACAGAACTTCCATTATCTATGTGGCATCTCTCGATCACATCTCTACTCAATCCTCACTTTGATCCCTCCAGAAAGTGCTCTACAGCCAGCTGAAGGATCACCATCAATCTGGTCAACAACCCATCACTCCTGAGTCTCTAGAAAGTGTCGTACCACTAGCTAGGGCGTCTCCAGCAATTCCCCTTGCTCAAACAAGCCTCTTGTTCCTGCATCATCGTTGGGTTCATGTTATTTTGAGCTCTAAATAAAATAATAAAGACGATTTAGTGCGGAAATGTCAAGTTGATCAGCTAATTAAAACGATCATTCTAAACTGATCATTGGTGCTCATTTAGCAAAGGTTTACAAATGATGCATAATGAATGGCATCACACAGTTTGGGATAGATTGGAATACTTGGAGGCTTTGTTGTAGCTATTTCGGTTTTAAATTTTGTCACAATATAGAAGATTGAGGTTGCTTAACGTGGGCGTTGGATTCATGTTATTCTGAACACAAAATCATCATTGGACGATTTACTGCGGACATGTGAAGTTTATTAGCCAGTTAGGGTGATCTTTCTAAATCGATAATTCCAAACTGATCATTAGTGCTCTTTGAGTAAAGGCTTATAAATGAAGCATAATGTTTGGAAGCACGCAGTTTAGGATATATTGGATTACTTGATGGCGTTGTGCTAGCTCTTTCAGTCTCAAATGTTGGCATGATACAGAAAATTGAGCTTGCTTAACGGGGGCATTGGACTCGTGTCATTTTAAACTCTAAATCAAAAGTTACCGATGATTTAGTGCATCCATGTCAAGTTTATCGGCCAATTAAAATGATCATTCTTAACTCATCATTGGTGCTCCCTTGAGTAAAGGCTTATAACTGAAGCATAATGCATGACATCACGCAGTTTGGGATATATTAGATTACTTGGAGGCTTTGTCGTAGCTATCTTGGTCTTAAATTTTGTCACAATATAAAAAACTTGAGCTAGATTAATGTCGGCATAGGATTCAAGAACATTATGAACTCTAAATCAAACTTTATGGACGATTTAGTGCATACATGTCAAGTTTATCGGCTAGTTAAATTGATCATTCTAAACTGATCATTGGTGCTTACTGAGAAAAGGTTTACAAATGAAAGCATAATGCATGGCATCACGCAGTCTGGGATAGATTGGATTAATTGGAGGCTTTTTCGTAGCTATTTCGGTCTTAAATTTTGTCACTACATAGAAAATTAAGCTAGCTTAACGTGAGCGTTAGATTTAGTGCGGACATGTCAAATTAATCTACTAGTTAAAATGATCATTCTAAACTGATCATTGGTGCTCATTGAGCAATGGTTTACAAATTATGAAAAATACATGGCTTCACTCAGTTTTGGATTGATTGGATTACTTGGAGGCCTTTTTTGTAGCTATTTCGGTCTTAAATTTTATCAAAACATAGAACATTGAGCTAGCTTAACGTGGGCATTGGATTCGTGTCATTCTGAAATCTAAATCAAAAGTTACAGATGATTTAGTGTGGATATGTCAAGTTTATCAGTTAGTTAAATTGATCATTCTAAACTGATCATTGGTGCTCATTGAGCAAACCTTTACAAATTAAGCATAATACATGGCTTCACCCAGTTTTCGATTGATTGGATTACTTGGAGACATTTTCGTAGCTATTTTGGTCTTAAATTTTATCACAATACAGAAAATTGAGCTAGCTTAACACGGGCATTGGATTCGTGTCATTCAGAACTCTAAATCAAAAGTTACGAATGATTTAGTGTAGATATATCAAGTTTATCGGCTAGTTAAATTGATCATTCTAAACTGATCAGTGGTGCTCATTGAGCAAAGCTTTACAAATGAAGCATAATGAATGGTATCACGCAGTTTGGGATAGATTCGATTACTTGGAGGCTTTATCATAGCTGTTTCAGTCTCAAATAATGTCACAATAGTGAAAATTGAACTAGATTAATGTGGGTGATCAATTCATGTCATTTTGAGCTTTATGTCAAAAGTTACAAACGATTTAGTGCGGACATGTCAAGTTGATCAATTTGTTAAAATGATCATTTTAAACTGATCATTGGTGCTCATTGAGCACAAGTTTACAAATGAAGCATAATGCATGGCATCACGCAGTTTGGGATAGATTGGATTACTTGGAGGCTTTTCATAGCTCTTTCAGTCTCAAATGTTGTCACAATATTGAAAATTAAACAAGATTGACGTGGGTCTTGGATTCATGTCATTTGGAGCTTCTAAAGCAAATGTTAAAGACGATTTAGTGGGAACATGTCAAGTTGATCAGCTAGTTAAAATAATTATTCTAAACTGATCATTGGTGTTGATTGAGCAATGGTTTACAAATGAAGCATAATGCATGGCTTCATGCAGTTTGGGATAGATTGGATTACTTGGAGGATTTGTCGTATCTATTTTGGTCTTAAATTTTGTCACAATATAGAATATGGAGCGAGATTAACGTGGGTGTTGGATTCGTGTAATTCTAAACTCTAAATCATAAGTTTTGGATGATTTAGTGCTGACATGTGAAGTTGATTGGCCAGCTAAAGTGATCACTCTAAACTTATCATTCTAAACTGATCAGTTTAAACTGATTAGTGCTCCTTGAGTGGTGGCTACTAAATTAAGCATAATGCATGACATCACATAGTTTATGATAGATTGGATTGCTTGAAGGCTTTGTGCTAGTTCTTGCAGTCTAAAATATTGTCACAATATAGAAATCGAGCTAGAATAATGTGGGTGTTGGATTCCAGTCATTCTGAACTCTAAGTGAAAAAATACAAACGATTTATTGCATTCATGTCAAGTTTATATGCCAGTTAAAATGATTATTCTAAATTGATCATTGGTGCTCATTAACCAAAGGTTTACAAATGAAGCAAAATGCATGGTAGTTTGGGATTTTTTGGATTACTTGGAAACTTTGTCGTAGCTATTGTGCTCTTAAGTTTTTTCATAATATAGAATATTGGGCTAACTTAACATGGGCGTTGGATTTGTGTAATTCTGAACTCTAAATCAAAAGTTTTTGACGATTTAGTGCGGACATGTCAAGTTGATCGGCCAGTTAAAGTGATCATTCTAAATTTATCATTCTAAACTGATCATATTAAACTGATGATTAGTGCTCCTTGAGTAATGACAACTAAATTAAGCATAATGCATAGTTTCATGCAGTTTAGGATAGATTGGAGTACTTGAATGCTTTGTAGTAGTTTTTGCAGTGTCAAATGTTGTCACAATATAGAAAATTGAGCTAGCTTAATGTGGGCGTTGGATTCTTGTCATTCCGTACTCTTAATCAAAAGTTAGGGACGACTAAGTTCATCAGCTTGTTAAATTGATCATTCTAAACTGATCATTGGTGCTCATTGAGCAAAGCTTTACAAATGAAGCATAATGCATGGCATCACACAGTTTGGTATAAATTGAATTACTGCAGGCTTTATCGTAGCTCTTTCAGTGTGAAATGTTGTCACAATATCCAAAATTGAGATAGATTAACGTGGACATTCGATTCATGTCATTTTGAACTCTAATTCAAATGTTACGAACGATTTAGTGTGGAGATGTCAATTTGATCGACCAGTTAAAATGATCATTCTAAATTGATCATTGGTGCTACTTGAGTAAATGCTTATAAATGAAGCATAATTCATGACATCACCCAATTTGGGATTCATTGGATTATTTGGAGGCTTTTTCGTATGTCTTTTAGTCTCAAATGTTGTAAGTGTATTGAAAATTGAGCGAAATTAATGTGGGCATTGGATTTATGTCATTTTGAGCTTAAATAAAAACTTAAAGACAATTTACTGAAAACATGTCAAGTTGATCAGTTAGTTGAAATAATCATTATAAACTGATCATTGGTGCTCATTGGGGAAAGATTTACAAATGAAGAATAATGCATGGCATCACACAGTTTAGGATATATTAGATTACTTGGAGGCTTTGTCGTAGCTCGTTCAGTCTCAAATGGTCTCACAATATCAAAAATTGAAGTAGATTAACGTGGGCGTTGGATTCATTTCATTTTGAACTATAATCAGTTAAACACGATTTAGTCCGGACATGTAAAGTTGATCAGCTAGTTAAAATCATCATTCTAAACTGATCAGTGGTGCTCATTGAGAAAAGATTTATACATGAAGCATAATGCATGCCATCAAACAGTTTGGGACAGATTGGATTATTTGGAGGTTTTGTCATAGCTATTTTGGTCTTAAATTTTATCACAATATTCAAGCTAGCGTAACGTGGGCACTAGAGTCATGTCATTCCGAACTCTAAATCAAAAGTTACGGACGATTTAGTGTAGACATGTCAAGTTTATCTGCTAGTTAAAATTATCATTCCAAACTGATCATTGGTTCTCATTGAGTAAGGCTTTACAAATGAAGCATAATGCATGGCAACACGCAGTTTGGGACAGATTGGATTGCTTGGAAGCTTTGTTGTAGCTATTAGGGTCTTAAATTTTGTCACAATATAGAATATTGAGCTATCTTAATATGGGCGTATGATTCTGGTCATTCTGAAAATGTTACGAAGGATTTAGTGCAAATATGTCAAGTTCAGCCAGTTAAAAAATCGATCTTAACAGATCATTGGTGCTCCTTGAGTAAAGGCTTATAAATGACGCATAATGTATGGCATCATGCAGTTTGGGATACATTGGATTACTTGGAGGCAGTGTCATAGTATTTCTGTCTTAAATTTTGTCACAATATAGAAAATTGACCTAGCTTAACGTGGGCGTTGGACTCTTGCCATTCTGAACTCTAAATAAAAATTTGCGAACGATTTAGTGCGAACATGTCAAGTTGATCATCTACTTAAAATGATCATTCTAAACTGATCATTGGTGCTCATTAAGCAAAGGTTTACAAATGAAGCATAATGCATGAGATCACGCAGTTTGGGAAAGATTGGAATAATTGGAGGCTTTCTTGTAGCTATTTCGGTCGTTAATTTTGTTAAAATATAAAATATTGAAGTAGCTTAACGTGGGCGTTCGATTTGTGTCATTCTGCACTATAAATCAAAATTTACGGATGATTTATTGCAGATATGTCAATTTCCGCCAGTTAAAATGATCATTCTTAACTGATAATTTGTTCTCCTTGAGTAAAGGCTTATAAATGATGCATAATTTATGGCATCATGCTGTTTGGGATACATTGGATTATTTGAAGGCTTTGTCGTTGTATTTTTGTCTTTAATTTTGTCACAATATAGAAAATTGAGCTAGCTTAATATAGGCATTGGATTCTTGTCATTCTGAACTCTAAATAAAAAGTTACGGATGATTTAGTGCGGACACGTCGAGTGTATCAGCTAGTTAAATTGATCCTTGTAAACTGATCGTTTCTGCTCATTGAGGAAATGTTTAGAAATTAAGCATAATGCATAACATCATGCAGTTTGGGATAGATTGGAGTACTTGGAGACTTTGTCGTATCTATTTTGGTCTTAAATTTAATAACAAAATAGAATATTGAGCTAGCTCAACATGGGTTTTGGATTGGTGTAAATCCGATCTCCAAATCAAAAGTTAACGACGATTTAGTGCGGACATATCAAGTTGATCGGCTAGTTAAATTGATCATTCTAAAGTGATCATCGGTGTTTATTTTGGACAAAGGTTTAAAAATGAAGCATAACGCATGGCTCCACGCAGTTTAGAATACATTTGATTACTTGGAGGCTTTATCGTAGCTATTTTGGTCATAAATTTTATCACAATATAGAAAATTGAGCTAGCTTAACATTGGTGTTTGATTCCTGTCATTCTGAACTCTAAATCAAAATTTATGGACGATTTAGTGTAGACATGTCAAGTTGATTGGCCAACTAAAATGATCATTCTAAAATGATCAGTGGTGCTGCTTGAGCAAATGCTTATAAATGAATCATAATACATGGCATCACGCAGTTTGGGATACATTAGACTACTTAGAGGCCTTGTCATAGCTCTTTCGGTCTCAAAAGTTATCACAATATTAAAAAATGAGCTAGATTAATGTTGTTTTTGGATTCATGTCATTTTGAGTTCTAAATCAAATGTTAAAGACGATTTAGTACGGATATGTCAAGTTGGACAGCTAGTTACAATCATCATTCTAAACTGATCATTAGTGCTCATTGAGCAAAGGTTTACAAATGTAGCATAATGCATGGCATCACACAGTTTGTGACAGAGTGGATTATTTGGAGGTTTGGTAGTAGCTATTTTTTCTTTAATTTAATTACAATATTCGAGCTAGTGTAGCGTGGGCAATAAAGCCCTGTCATTCCGAATTCTAAATAAAAAGTTACGGACGATTTAGTGTGGACATGTCAAGTTTATCAGCTAGGTAAATTGATCATTCCAAACTGATCATTGGTGCTCATTGAGCAAAGCTTTACAAATAAACCATAATGAATGGCATCACGCAGTTTGGGATAGATTGGACTGCTTGGAAGCTTTGTTGTAGGTATTTGGGTCTTAAATTTTGTCACAATATAGAATATTGAGCTATCTTAAAATGGGTGTATGATTCGTATCATTCTGAAAATGTTATGGACGATTTCGTGCCAATATGTCAAGTTCGGCCAGTTAAAATGATCATTCTTAACAGATCATTGGTGCTCCTTGAGTAAAGGCTTATAAATGACGCATAATGTATGGCATTATGCAGTTTCAGCTACATTGAATTACTTGGAGGCATTGTTGTAGTATTTCGGTCTTAAATTTTGTCACAATATATAAAATTGAGCTAGCTTAACGTGGGCGTTGGATTCTTGCCATTCTGAATTCTAAATAAAAATTTACGAACGATTTAGTGCAGACATGTCAAGTTGATCATCTACTTAAAGTGATTATTCTAAACTGATCATTGGTTCACATTGAGAAAATGTTTACCAATGAAGCATAATGTATGACATCACGCAGTTTGGGAAAGATTGGAATGATTGGAGGGTTTCTTATAGATATTTCGATCTTAAATTTTGTTAAAATATAAAATATTGAACTAGCTTAATGTGGATGTTGGATTTGTGTCATTCTGCACTCTAAATCAAAATTTATGGACGAATTATTGTAGACATGTCAATTTCGGCCAGTTAAAATGATCATTCTTAACTGGTCATTGGTTCTCCTTGAGTAAAGGCTTATAAATGACGCATAATGCATGGCATCACGCAGTTTGGGATACATTGGATTATTTGGAGGCTTTGTCGTAGTCTTTTTTGTCTATAACTTTGTCACAATATAGAAAATTGAGATAGCTTAACGTAGGCATTGGATTCTTGTCATTCTGAACTCTAAATAAAAAGTTACAGACGATTTAGTGTTTACACGTCGAGTGTATCGTCTAGTTAAATTGTTCATTCTAAACTGATCGTTTGTGCGCATTGAGGAAATGTTTACAAATTAAGCATAATGCATGACATCTTGCAGTTTGGGATAGATTGGAGTACTTGGAGACTTTGTCGTATCTATTTTGGTCATAAATTTAATCACAATATAGAATATTGAGCTAGCTTAACATGGGCTTTGGATTGGTGTCAATCTGAACTCCAAATCAAAAGTTAATGACGATTTAGTGCGGACATATCAAGTTTATTGGCTAGTTAAATTGATCATTCTAAAGTGATCATTGGTGTTTATTTTGAACAAAGGTTTACAAATGAAGTATAACGCATGGCTTCACGCAGTTTGGAATAGATTGGATTACTTGAAAGCTTTATCGTAGCTATTTTGGCCTTAAATTTTATCACAATATAGAAAATTGAACAAGCTTAACGTGGGTGTTTGAGTCCTGTCATTATGAACTCTAAATCAAAATTTATGGACGATTTAGTGCAGACATGTCAAGTTGATCGGCCAAATAAAATGATCATTCTAAACTGATTAGTGGTCCTGCTTGAGTAAATGCTTATAAATTAATCATAATGCATGGCATCACACAGTTTGGAATATATTAGACTACTTAAAGGCTTTGTCATAGCTCTTTTGGTCTGAAATGTTGTCACAATATTGAAAAATGAGCTAGATTAACGTTGTTTTTGGATTCATGTCATTTTGATCTCTAAATCAAATGTTAAAGACGATTTAGTACGGATATGTCAAGTTGGTCAGCTAGTTACAATCATCATTTTAAACTGATCATTGGTGCTCATTGAGCAAAGGTTTACAAATGAAGCATAATGCATGGCATCACACAGTTTGGGACAGATTGGATTATATGGAGGTTTTGTCGTAGCTATTTTGTTCTTAAATTTAATTACAATATTTGAGCTAGTGTAACGTGGGCAATAGAGTCATGTCATTCCGAACTCTAAATCAAAAGTTATGGACGATTTAGTGTGGACATGTCAAGTTTATCGGCTACTTAAATTGGTCATTCGAAACTGATCATTGGTGCTCATTGAGCAAAGCTTTACAAATGAAGTATAATACATTGCATCACACAGTTTGGGATAGATTGGATTGCTTTGAAGCTTTGTTGTAGCTATTTGAGTCTTAAATTTTGCCACAATATAGAATATTGAGCAAAGCTTTACAAATGAAGCATAATACATTGCATCACGCAGTTTGGGATAGATTGGATTGCTTTGAAGCTTTGTTGTAGCTATTTGAGTCTTTAATTTTGCCACTATATCGAATATTGAGCTATCTTAATATGGGCGTATGATTCGTGTCATTCTGAAAATATTACGGACGATTTAGTGCGGATATGTCAAATTCGGCCAGTTAAAATGATCATTCTCAACAGATCATGGGTGCTCCTTGAGTAAAGGCTTATAAATGATGCATAATGTATGACATCACGCAGTTTGGGATACATAGGATTACTTGGAGGCATTGTCGTAGTATTTCTGTCTTATATTTTGTCACAATATAGAAAATTGAGCTGGCTTAACGTGGGCATTGGATTCTTGCCATTCCGAACTCTAAATAAAAATTTACGAACGATTTCGTGCGGACATGTGAAGTTGATCATCTACTTAAAATGATCATTCTAAACTGATCATTGGTGCTCATTGAGCAAAGGTTTACAAATGAAGCATAATGCATGAGATCACGCAGTTTGGCAAAGATTGGACTAATTGGAGGCGTTCTTGTAGCTATTTCGGTCTAAAGTTTTGTTAAAATATAAAATATTGAACTAGCTTAACGTGGGCATTGGATTTGTGTCATTCTACAATCAAAATCACTATTTAAGGACGAATTATTGCAGACATTTCAATTTCAGCTTGTTAAAAAATGATCATTCTTAACTGATCATTGGTTCTCCTTGAGTAAAGGCTTATAAATGACGCATAATGCATGACATCACCCAGTTTGGGATACATTGGATTATTTGGAAGCTTTGTCGCAGTATTTTTGTCTTAAATTTTGTCACAATATAGAATATTGAGCTAGCTTAACGTAGGCATTGGATTCTTGTCATTCTGAACTCTAAATAAAAAGTAACGGACGATTTAGTGCGTACACATCGAGTGTACCGGCTTGATAAATTGATGATTCTAAACTGATCGTTTGTGCTCATTGAGGAAATGTTTAGAAATTAAGCATAATGCATGACATCATGCAGTTTGGGATAGATTGGAGTACTTGGATACTTTGTCGTATCTATTTTGTTCTTAAATTTAATTACAATATATAATATTGAGCTAGCTTAACATGGGCTTTGGATTCGTGTCAATCTGAACTCCAAATCAAAAGTTAACGACGATTTAGTGCGGACATGTCAAGTTTATCAGCTAGTTAAATTGATCATTCTAAAGTGATCATTGGTGGTTATTTTGAAAAAAGGTTGACAAATTAATCTTAACGCATGGCATTACGCAGTTTGAAATAGATTGGATTACTTGAAGGCTTTATCGTACCTATTTTGGTCTTAACTTTTATCACAATATAAAAAATTGAGCTAGCTTAACGTGGGTATTTGATTCCTGTCATTTTGAACTCTAAATCAAAATTTATGGACGATTTAGTGCAGACATGTCAAGTTGATCGACCAACTAAAATGATCATTCTAAACTGATCAGTGGTGCTGTTTGAGTAAATGCTTATAAATGAATCATAATGAATGGCATCACGCAGTTTGGGATACATTGGACTATTTCGAGGCTTTGTCGTAGCTCTTTCGGTCTCAAATTTTGTCACAATATTGAAAATTGAGTTTGATTAACGTTGTCGTTGGATTCATGTCATTTTGAGCTCTGAATCAAATGTTAAAGATGATTTAATACGGATATGTCAAGTTCGTCAGCTAGTTAAAATGATCATTCTAAACTGATCATTGGTGCTCATTGAGTACATTAATTGATAATTCTAAAGTGATCATTGGAGCTCAATGAGAAATTTTTTACAAATGAAGCATAATGCATGGCATCATGCAGCTTGGGATAGATTGGATTATTTAGAGGCTTTGTCATAGCTATTTCAGTCTAAAATTTTATCACAATATAGAAAATTGAGCTAGCTTAAAGTGGGCGTTGGATTTGAGTCATTCTTAACTCTAAATCCAAAGTCACGGATGGTTTAGTGTGGTCATGTCAAGTTGATCGGCCAGTTAAACTGATTATTCTAAACTGATCATTGGTGCTCCTTGAGTAAATGCTTAACGAAGCATAATACATGGCATCATGCAATTTGGGGTACATTGGATTATTTGGAGGCTTTTTCGTCGCCCTTTCAGTCTTAAATGTTGTCACAATATTGAAAATTTAGCTAGATTAACGTGGGCGTTGAATTCATGTCATTTATAGCTCTAAACCATATGTTAAAAACAATTTGATGCGGACATGTTAAGTTGATCAGCTAGTTACACTGATCATTCTAAATTGATCATTAGTGCTCCTTGCGTAAAGGCTTATAATTGAAGCATAACACATGATATCATGCAGTTTCTTATAGATTGGATTACTTGAAAGTTTGTGGTAGATCTTTCAGTCTCAAATGTCGTGACAGTATAGAAAATTGAGCAAGTTTTACGTGGGTAGTGAATTCGTGTCATTCTAAACTCTAAATCAAAAGTTATGGACGATTTACTGCTGACATGTCAACTGATCGGCAAGTTAAATGATCATTTTAAACTGATTATTTGTGCTCATTGAGTAAAGGCTTATAAATGAAGCATAATGCATGGCATCACGCAGTTTGGGATACACGGGATTACTTGGAGGCTTTGTTATAGCTCTTTCAGTCTCAAATGTTATCACAATATTGAAAATTGAACTAGATTAACATTGCCCTTGGATTCAAGTCATTTTGATCTCTAAATCAAATGTTAAAGACGATTTAGTGCGGACATGACAAGTTCATCAGCTAGTCAAAATCATCATTCTAAACTGATCATTGGTGCTCATTGAGAAAAGGTTTACAAATCAGCATAATGTATGGTATCACGCAGTTTGAGATAGATTGGATTACGTGGAGGATTTTTTGTAGCTATTTCGGTCTAAAATTTTGTCAAAATATAGAATATTGAGCTATATTAACATGTGGGCGTTGCATTCATGTCATTCTGAATTCTAAATCAAAAGTAATGTATGACTGAGTTCGGACATGTGATGTTTATCGGTTAGTTAAATTGATCATTCTAAACTGACTATTGGTGCTCATTGAGAAAATGTTTACAAATGAAGCATAATGCATGGCATCACGCAATTTGAGATAGATTGGATTATTTGGAGGCTTTTATGTAGCTATTTCAGTCTAAAATTTTATCACAATATAGAACATTGAGCTACCTTAAAGTGGACGTTGGATTCGTGCCATTTTGAACTCTACATCAAAAGTTACGGACGGTTTAGTGCAGACATGTCAAGTTGATCGGCCAATTAAATTGATCATTCTAAACTGATAATTGGTGCTCCTTGAGTAAACTCTTATAAATGAAGCATCATGCATGCCATCACGCAGTATGGGATACATTTGTTTACTTGGAGGCGTTGTCGTGGCTATTTCGGTCTTAAATTTTGTCAAAATATAGAATATTGAGGTATCTAAACATGGGCATTTAACTCTATATCAAAAGTTACGGACGATTTAAAGGGAACATGTCAAGTTCATCAGCCTGTTAAAATCATAATTCTAAACTGATCATTGGTGCTCCTTGAGTAAAATCTTATAAATGAAGCATAATGCATGGAATCACACAGTTAGGGAGACATTTGATTGCTTGGATGCTTTGTCGTAGCTCTTTCAGTGTCAAATGTTGTCACAATTTTGAAAATTGAGCTAGATTAACGTGGCCTTTGGAGTCATGTCATTTTGAGCACTAAATCAAATGTTAAAGACGATTTAGAGCGGACATGACAAGTTGATCAGCTAGTTGAAATGATCATTCTAAACTGATCATTGGTGCTCATTAAGCAAATGTTTAGAAATGAAGCATGATGCTTGGCAACACGCAGTTTGGGATAGATTGGATTACTTTGATGCTTTATCGTAGCTATTTTGGTCTTATGTTTTATCACAATATAGAATATTGAGCTAGCTTAACTTGGGCGTTGGATTCCTGTCATTCTGAACTCTAAATCAAAAGTTACGGACGACTTAGTGCAAACATGTCAACTTCATCGGCCAGTTTAAATGAACATTCTAAACTGATCATTGGTTCTCTTGGAGAAAAGGCATATAAATGAACTATAATGCATGGCATCACGCAGTTTGGGATACATTGGATTACATGGAGGATTTGTCATTGCTCTTTCATTCTCAAATGTTGTCACGATATTGAAAATGGAGATAGATTAACGTGGCCGTTGAATTCATGCACTTTTGAGCTCTAAATCAAATGTTAAAGACAATTTAGTGGGGACATGTCAAGGTTATCAGCTAGTTAAAATGATCATTATAAACTGATCATTGTTGCTCATTGAGCAATGGTTTACAAATGAACAATTACGCATGTCATCACACAGTTTGGGATAGATTTGTTTACTTGGAGACGTTTTCGTAGCTATTTCTGTATTTAATTTTTTCACAATGTAGAATATTGAGCTAGCATAACATGGGCATTTGGTTCGTGTCATTCTGAGTTGTAAATCAGAAGTTACGAACAATTTAGTGCGGACATGTCAAGTTCATCGACCATTTAAAATGATCATTATAAACTAATAATTGGTGTTCCTTGAGTAAATGCTTGTAAATGAAGCATAAGTCAGGGCATCACAAATTTTGGGATACATTGGATTACTTGTAGGCTTTGTCGTAGCTCTTTGCTGTTTCAAATGTTGTAACAATATTGAAAATTGAGCTAGATTAGCATGGCAGTTGGATTCATGTCAATTTGAGCTCTAAATCAAATGCTAAAAATGATTTAGTGCGGACATGTCAAGTTGATGATGTAGTTAAAATGATCATTCTAAATTGATCATGGGTGCTCATTGAGCAAAGGTTTACAAATGAAGCATAATGCATGGCATTACGCAGTGTGAGATAGATTGGATTACTTGAAGGTTTTGTCGTAGCTATTTCGTTCTTAAAGTTAATCACAATATAGAAAACTGAGCTAGGTTAACGTGGGCGTTGGATTCACGTCATTATGAACTCTAAATCAAAAGTTGATCTAGTGTGGAGATGTCCAGTCTATCGGCCAGTTAAAAAGTTATAATTCTAAACTGATCGTTGGTGTTCCTTGAGTAAAAGCATAATGCATGGTATTACGCAGTTAGGGATTCATGGGATTACTTGGAGGCATTGTCGTAGCTCTTTCACTCTCAAATGTTGTCACAATATTGAACATTGAGCTAGATTAACGTGGGTGTTAGATTCATGTCATATTTAGCTCACAATCAAATGTTTAAGACGATTGATTCGAACATGTCAAGTTAATCATCTAGTTATAATGGTCATTCTAAACTGATCGTTGCTCCTTATCGAGCAAAGGTTTACAAATGAAGCATAATGCATGGCATGACACAGTTTGGGATAGATTAGATTATTTGGAAACCTTATCATAGATATTTTGATTTTAAATTTTGTCACAATATAGAATATTGAGCTAGCTTAATGTGGGCATCGAATTGGTGTCATTCTGAACTCCAAATCAAAAGTCACGGAAAATTTATTCTGGACATGTCAAGCTCATCGACAAGTTAAAATGATCATTTTAAACTGATCATTGGTTCTCGTTGAGTAAAGGCTTATAAATGAAGCATGATGCATGGCATCACACAGTTTGGGAAACATTGTACTAATTATAGGCTTTGTCGTAACTCTTTTACTATCAAATGTTCTCACAATATTGAAAATTGAGCTAGATTAACATGGGCGTTGGACTTGTCAATTTGAACCCTAAATCAAATGTTATAGAAAATTTAGTGCAGACATGTCAAGTTGATAAGCTAGTTAAAATGATAATTCTAAACTGATAATTGGTGCCCCTTGAGTAAGAGCTTATAAATGAAGCGTAATGCATGGCATCATGCAATTTCGGATACATTGGATTACTTGAAGGCTTTTTTGTAGCTCTTTCAATCTCAAATGTTATCACAATAATGAAAATTGAGCTAGATTAACTTTGGTGTTGGATTCATGTCATTTTGACCTCTAAACCAAATATTAATGACAATTTTGTGTAGACATATCAAGTTGATTACCTAGTTAAAATGATCATTCTAAACTGATCATTGCTACTTATTGAGCAAAGGTTTACAAATGAAGCATTACGCATGGCATCACGCAGTTTGGGATAGATTGGATTATTTGGACGCTTTGTCGTATCTATTTTGGTCTTTAATTTTGTCACAACATAGAATATTGAGCTAGCTTAATGTGCGAGTTGGACTCGTGTCATTCTGAACTCTAAATCAAAAGTTACGGACGATTTAATGCATACATGTCAAGTTAATCAGCCACTTAAAATGATCATTCAAAACTGATCATTGGTGTTCCATGAGTAAAGGCTTACAAATGAAGCATAACACATGGTATCAAACAGTTTGGGATACATTGGACTACTTAGAGGTTTTGTCGTAGCTCTTTTAGTCTCAACTGATGTAACAATATTGAAAATTGAGCTTGATTAACATGGGTGTTGGATTCATGTCATTTTGAGCTCTAAATCAAATGTTAACAATGATTTAGTGTGGACATGTCAAGTTGATCAGCTAGTTAAAATGATCATTCTAAATTGATCATTTGTGCTCATTAAGCAAAGGTTTACAAACAAAGCATAATTCATGGCATCACACGGTATAGGAAAGATTGGATTACTTGGAGGTTTTGGCGTAGCTATTTCGTTCTTAAATTTAACCACAATACAAAAAACTGGATTCGTGTCAATATGAACTCTAAATCAATAGTTTCGTGATATTTAGTGTGGTCATGTCAAGTTGATCGGCCAGTTAAAATGATAATTCTAAATTGATCATTGGTTCTCCTTGAATAAAGGCTTATTAATGGAGCGTAATGCATGGTATCACGCAGTTTTGGATACATTGGATTACTTGGTTCGTAACTCCTTCAATCTCAAATGTGGTCACAATATTGAACATAGAGCTAGATTAACATGGGCCTTGGATTCATGTCATTTTCACCTCTAAACCAAATGTTAAAGACGATTTAGTGCGAACATGTCAAGTTGATCAGCTAGTTAAACTGATCATTCTAAACTGATCATTGCTGATCATTGAGCAAAGGTTTACAAATAAAACATAATGGATGATATCATGCAGTTCAGGATAGATGGGATTACTTGGACTCTTTGTCGTAGCTCTTTCTGTATTCAATTTTCTCACAATCTAGAATATTGAGTTAGCTTAACATGGGCGTTGGGTTTGTGTCATTCTGAACTTTAAATCAAAAGTTACAGACGACTTAGTGTGGACATGTCAAGTTCATTGGCCAGTTAAAATTATTATTATTAATGGATCATTGGTGTTTCTTGAGTAAAGGCTTATAAATGAAGCATAATGCATGTCACCACACAGTTTGGGATATATTTTATTAGTTGGAGGCTTTGTCGTTGCCCTTTCAGTTTCAAATGACGTAACAATATTAAAAATTGAGCTAGATTAACATGGGCATTGGATTCATGTCATTTTGAGCTCAAAATCAAATGTTAAAGATGATTTAGTGCGGACATGTCAAGTTGAACAACTAGTTAAATTGGTCATTCTAAATAGATCATTGGTGCTTATTGAGCAAAGGTTTACAAATGAAGTATAATGCATGGCATCACGCAATTTAGGATAGATTAGATTACTTGGAGGTTTTTCGTAGCTATTTCGTTCTTAAATTTAATTAAAATATTGAAAACTGAGCTAGTTTAACATGACCATTGTATTTGTGTCATTTTGAACTCTAAATCAATAGTTACAGACGATTTAGTGCAGACATGTCAAGTTGATCTGCCAGTTAAAATGATAATTCTAAACTCATCATTGGTGCTCCTTGAGTATAGGCTTATAAATGAAGCAAAATGCATGGCAACACGCAGTTTGTGATACATTGAATTACTTAGATGCTTGTTTCAGGCTCTTCAGCGTGAAATTTAATCACAATATTGAAAATTGACTAGATTAAGATAGGCGTTGGATTCATGTCATTTTGAGCTCTAAACCAAATGTTAAAGAAGATTTGGTTCGGACATGTTAGGTTGTTCAGCTAGTTAAAATGATCATTCTATACTGATTATTGATGCTCATTGCGAAATGGTTTACAAATGAAGCATAATGCATTGCATCACGCAGTTTGGGATGGATTTGATTACTTGTAGGTTTTTTGTAGCTATTTTATTCATAAATTTAATCACAATATAGTAAATTGACCTAGTTTAACGTGTGTGTTGGATTCATGTCATTATGAACAGTAAATCAAAAGTTACTAACGATTTAGTGCGCACATGTCAAGTTGATAGGCCAATTAAAATGATCATTCTATAGTAATCATTGGTGCACATTGAGCAAAGGTTTACAAATGAAACATAATGCATGGCATCCATCAGTTTGGGATAGATTAGAATACGTGAAGGCTTTGGGGTAGCTATTTCGGTTTTATATTTTGTCAAAATATAGAAAATTGTGCTAACTTAACTTTGGCATTGGATTCATGTCATTCTCAAATCTAAATAAAACTTACGAACGATTTAGTGCTGACATGTCAAGTTTATCGGCTAGTTAAATTGATCATTCTAAATTGATCATTGCTCATTGAGCAAAGGTTTACAAATGAAGAATAATGCAAGGGATCCAGCAGTTTGGGATACATTGAATTTCTTGGAGGATTTGTCGTAGCTATTTCGGTTTTAAAATTAATGAAAATATAGAAAATTGAGCTAGCTTAACGTGAGCGTTGGATTCGTGTCACTCTAAACTCTAAATCAAAAATTACGGATGATCTAGTCCAGACATGTCAAGTTCATCGCCCAGTTAAAATGATCAGTCTGAACTGATCATTGGTGCTCATTGAGCAAAGGTTAACAAATGAAGCATAATGCATGGCATCCAGCAGTTTGGGATAGATTAGATTTATTAGAGGCTTTGTCGTAATTACTTTGGTCTCAAATATTGTCGTAATATTGAAAATTGAGCTAGATTAACGTGGCCGTTGGATTCATGTCATTTTGATCTATAAATCAGATGTTAAAGACAATTTGGTGTGGACTAGAGTTGATCATCTAGTTAAAATGATCATTCTAAATTGATCGTTGGTATTCATTGAGAAAAGGTTTACAAATGAAGCATAATGCATGGCATCGCGCAGTTTGAAATAGATTGGATTACATGGAGGCTTTCTCGTTGCTATTTCGGTCTTAATTTTTGTCACATTACAGAATATTGAGCTAGCTTAACGTGGCTGTTGGATTCGTGTCATTTTGAAAAATAAATAAAAAGTTACAGACGATTTAGTGCGGACATATCAAGTTGATCCGCCACTTCAAATGATCATTCTAAACTGATCATTGGTGCTCCTTGAGTAAAGGCTTATAAATGATGCACAATGCATGGCATCACGCAGTTTGGGATACATTGGATAACATGGCGACTTTGTTATAGCTCTTTCAGTCTCAAATGTTGACACAATATTGAAAATTGAGCTAGATTAACGTGGGCATTGGATTTGTGTCACTCTGAACTCTAAATCAAAAGTTATGGTAATTTAGTGCGGACATGTCAAGTTCATCGACTTGTTAAATTGATAATTCTAAACCAATCATTGGTATTTATTGATGAAATGTTTACAAATGAAGCATAATAAATGACATCACGCAGTTTGGGATATATTGGATTACTTGGAGGCTTTGCCATTGCGATTTCACAATCAAAAGTTAGGGACAATTTAGTGTGGACATGTCAAGTTCATCAGCCAGTTAAAATGATCATACCATGATCATTGGTGCTCCTTGAGTAAAGCTTTATAAATGAAGCATAATGCATAGCATCACGCAGTTTGGGATACATTGGGTTACTTAGAGGTTTTTTCGTAGCTCTTTCGGTCTCAAAGGTTGTCACAATATTTAACATTGAGCTAGATTAAAGTGGTCGTTGGATTCATGTCATTTTGAGCTGTAAATCAAATGTTAAAGACGAGTTAGGGCAGATATGCCAAGTTGATCAGCTAGTGAAAATGATCATTTTAAACTACTCATTGGTTCTCATTGACAAAAGGTCTACAAATGAAGCATAATGCATGACATCATGCAGTTTCGGGATAGATTGGATTTTTTCTAGGTTTTGTCGTAGCTATTTCAGTCTTAAATTTTGTCACAATATCGAATCTTGAGCTAGCTTAACATGAGCATTGGATTCTTGTCATTCTGATCAATAAATCAAAAGTTACACACGATTTACTGCTGACATATCAAGTTGATCGGCAGGTTAAAATTATCATTCTAAACTGATCCTTGGGCCTCATTGAGAAAAGGTTTACAAATGAAGCATAATGCATGGCATCCAGCAGTTTGGTATAGATTGGATTTCTTAGGGCTTTGTCGTAGCTATTTTGGTATCAAAGGTTGTCATAATATTGAAAATTAATTTAGATTAACGTGACCATTGGATTCATGTCAGTTTTAGCTATAAATCCAATGTTAAATACGATTTGGTACGGACATGTAGAGTTGATCAGTTAGTTAAAATGATCATTTTAAATTGATCATTGTTGTTCATTGAGCAAAGGTTTACAAATGAAGCATAATGCATGGCATCATGCAGTTTGGGATCGACTGGATTACGTGGAGGCTTTTTCGTAGCTATCTTGGTCTTAAATATTGTTACAATTTAGAAAATTGAGCTAGATTAACATGTTGTTCTGAACTCTAAATCAAAACTTACGGAAGATCTAGTGCAGACATGTCAAGTTTATCGGCTAGTTAAATTGATCATTCTAAATTGATCATTGGTGTTCATTGAGCAAAGGTTTACAAGTGAAGCATAATGCATGGTATCACGTAGTTTGGGATAGATTGGTTACTTGGAGGTTTTTTCATAGCTATTTCGATCTTAAACGTTTTCACAATATAGAATATTGAGCTAGCATAACGGGGGTGTTCGATTCGTGTCATTCTACACAATAAATAAAAAAATATGGACAAATTAGTGCGGACATGTCAAGTTGATCGGCTAGTTAAAATGATCATTCTAAACTGATCATTGGTGCTCCTTAAGTAAAGGCTAATAAATGAAGTATAATGCATGGCAACACGCAACTTGGGATTCATTGGATAAAATGGAGGCTTTGTCGTAGATCTTTTAATTTCAAATGTGTTCACAATATTGAAAATTGAGCTAGATTAATGTGGGCTCTGGATTCGTGTCACTTTGAACTCTAAATCAAAAGTTATGGACGATTTAGTGTGGACATGTCAAGTTGATCGGACATTTAAAATGATCATTATAAACTTATCATTGGTACTCTGTGAGTAAATCAAATGTTGTCACATTATTTAAAACTGAGCTAGATTAAAGTGGTCATTGGATTCATGTCATTTTGAGATGTAAATAAAATGTTAAAGACAATTTAGTGCAGACATGTCAACTTGATCAACTAGTTAAAATGATCAGTGTAAACTAATTATTGGTGCTCATTGAGCAAAAGTTTACAAATGAAGCACAATGCATGATATCATGCGGTTTGGGTCAGATTGGATTTTTTCTAGGATTTGTCGTAGCTCTTTTGGTCTTAAATTTTGTCAGAATATAGAAAATTTTGCTAGCTTAACGTAGGTGTTGGATTCGTGTCATTCTAAACTATAAATCAAAAGTTAATGACGACTTAGTGCGGACATGTCAAGTTGATTGGCCAGTTAAAATGATCATTCTAAACAAATTATTGGTGATCCTTCAGTAAAGGCTTTCAAATGAAGCATAATGCATGGCATCACGCAGTTTCAGATACATTGGATTATTTGGAGACTTTCTCGTAGCTCTTTCCGTATCAAATGTTGTTCCAATATTAAAAATTGAGCTAGATATTAAAAATTGAGTTAGATTAACGTGTGCTTTGGATTCATGTCATTTTGAGCTCTACATCCAATGTCAAAGATGATTTAGTGCGGACATGTCATGTTGATCAGCTATTTAAAATGATCATTCTACACTGATCATTGGTGCTCATTGAGCAAAAGTTTACAATTGAAGCATAATGCATGGCATGGAATAGATTGGATTACGTGGAGGCTTTGTCGTAGTTATTTTGGTCTTCAATTTTTTCACAATATAGAATATTGAGATAGCTTAACGTGGGCGTTGGATTCGTGTCAATCTAAACTCTATCAAAAGTTACGGACAATTTAGTGCGGACATGTCAAGTTGATCGGCAAGTTAAAATGATCATTCTAAACTTATCATTGGTGCTCCTTGAGTTAAGGCTTTTAAATGAAACAAAATGGATGCCATCACGCATTTCGGGATACATTGGATTACTTGGAGGCATTGATGTAGCTCTTTCAGTCTCAAATGTTGTCACACTATTGAAAATTGAGCTAGATTAATGTGGGCATTGGGTTGATGTCATTTTGAGCTCTAACTCAAATGTTAAAGACGATTTATTCCAGACATGTTATGTTGATAAGCTATTTAAAATGATATTTCTAAACTGATCATTGGTGCTAATTGAGCAAAGGTTTACAAATGAAGCATAAAGCATGGCATCCAGCATTTTGGGATTGATTGGATTACTTGGAGGCTTTGTTGTAGCTATGTCGGTGTTCATTTTAATCACAATATATAAAATTGAGCTAGATTAACGTGGGTATTGGATTCGTGTCATTCTAAACTCCAAATCAAAGTTTAAGACGATTTAGTCTGGACATGTCAAGTTGATCGGCTAGTTAAAATGATAATTCTAAACAGATCATTGGTGCTCCTTGAGTAAAGCTTATAAATGAAGCATAATGCCTGGCATCACGTAGTTTTGGATACATTGGGTTACTTGGTGGCATTGTCGTAGCTCTTTCAATCCCAAATGTTGTCATAATATTGAAAATTGAACTAAATTAACGTGGGCAATGGATTCTAGTTATTTTGAGCTCTAAATCAAATATTAAAGACAATTCAATTCAGACATGTCGAATTGATCAGCTAGTTGAAATGATCTTTCTAAATTGATAATTGGTGCTCACTGGGAAAAGGTTTACAAATGAAGCATAATGCATGACATCACAGAGTTTGGAATAGATTGGATTACTTGGAGGCTTTGTCGTAGCTCTTTCAATCTCAAATGTTATCACAATATTGAAAGTTTAGCTAGATTAACGTGGGCATTGGACTCATGTCATTTTCAACTTGAAATCAAATGTTAAAGACAATTTAGTGCGGACATGTCATGTTGATCATCTAGGTAAACTTAAAATGATCATTCTAAACTTATCATTGGTGCTCACTTAGAAAAGGTTTACAAATGAAGCATTATTATACATGGCATCACACAGTTTGGGATAGATTGGATTACTTGGAAGCTTTTTCATAGCTCTTTGAGTATCAAATGTTGTCATAATATTGAAAATTGAGCTAGAATAATGTGGGCGTTGGATTCATTTGGTTTTGAACTCTAAATCAAATGTCAAACACGATTTAGTGGGGACATGATAAGTAGATAAGCTAATTAAAATGATTATTCTAAACTGATCAATGGTGCATAATGCATGGCATCACGTAGTTTGGGATAGATTGGAATACTTTGAGGGTTTCCCATAGCTAATTTGGTCTTAAATTTTATTGAAATATAGAAAATTGAGCTAGCTTAACGTGGACGTTGGATTCGTGTCATTCTGAACTTTAAATCAAAAGTTTTGGACTATTTATGGCGGATATGTCAAGTTGATCAGCCAGTTAAAATGATAATTCTAAACTGATGATTGGTGGTCCTTGATTAAAGGCTTGTAAATGAAGCATAATGTATGGCATCACAAAGTTTGGGATACATTGGATTACTTGGAGGCTTTGTCCTATCTTTTTTAGAGTATTCTTAAATGTTGTCACAGTGTTGGAAATTAAGCTAGATTAAAGTGGGCATTAGATTCATTCCATTTTGAGCTCTAAATCAAATATTAAAAACTATTTAGTCCAGACATGTTAACTTCATCAGTAAGTTAAAAATGATCATTCTAAACTGATCATTGGTGCTCGTTGAGCAAAGGTTTACAAATGAAGCATAATGCATGTCATCCAACAGTTTGGATAGATTGGATTACCTGGAGGCTTTTTTTAGCTATTAGGAACTTAAATTAAATCACAATATAGAAAATTGAGATAGCTTAACGTGGGAGTTGGATTCGTGTTATTCTGAACTATAAATCAGAGGTTCTGGATGATTGAATGCGGACATGTCAAGTTGATCAGCTAGTTAAAATGATCATTCTAAACTGATCATTGGTGCTCCTTGAGTAAAGGCTTATAAATGGCATCACGTAGTATGGTATACATTTGATTACTTGGAGGCCTTGTCGTAGCTCTTTAAGTATCAAATGTTGTCACAATATAGAAAATTGAGATAGATTAACGTTGTCGTTGGATTCATGTCCTTTTGAGCTCTAAATCAAATGTTAAAGACGATTTAATGTGGACAAGCCAAGTCGATCAGCTAGTTAAAATACCCATTCTATACTGATCATTGGTGCTCATTGAGCAGAAGTTTACAAATGAAGCATAATGCATGGAATCCAGCAGTTTGGGATAGATTGGATTACTTGGGAGCTTTTTCGTAGCTATTTTGGTCTTAAATTTAATCACAATATAGAAAATTGAGCTAGCTTAACGTGGGTGTTGGGTGTGTGTCATTCGGAACCATAAATCAATAGTTTCAGACGATTTAATGCTAACATGTCAAGTTTATCAGCTAGTTAAAATAATCATTCCAAACTGATCATTGGTGCTCTTTGAGTAAATGATTACAAATGAAGAATAATGCATGGCAGCACGCAGTATGGGATGCATTGCATTACTTGGAGGCCTTGTCGGAGGTCTTTCAGTCTCAAATGTTGTCACAATATAAAAAATTGAGATAGATTAACGTTGCCGTTGGATTCATGTCATTTTGAGCTATAAACCAAATGTTAAATACGATTTAGTGTGGCTAAGTCAAGTTGATCGGCAAGTTAAAATTATCATTCTAATCTGATCATTGTTGCTTCTTGAGTAAAGGCTAATAAATGAAGCATAATGCATGCCATGACACAGTTTGGCATACATTGGATTACTTGGTGACTTTGTCGTAGCTCTTTCAGTGTCAAATGTTGTCACAATATTGAAAGTTGAGCTATAGTAACGTGGCTGTTGCATTCATGTCATTTTGAGCTCTAACTCAAATTTTAAAGACGATTTAGTCCGGACATGTCATGTTGGTCAGCTAGTTAAAATGATTATTCTAAACTGATCATTGGTGCTCATCGAGCAAAGGTTTACAATTGAACCATAATGCACGGCATCCAGCAGTTTGGGATAGATTGGATTTCTTGGAGGTTTTTTTGTAGCTATCTCGGTTTTAAATTTAATGACAATACAGAAAATTTAGTGAGTTTAACGTGGACGTTGAATTTGTGTCATTCTAACTCTATCAAAAGTTTCAGACGATGTAGTGCGGATATGTCAGGTTGATCAGCAAGTTAAAATGATAATTCTAAACTGATCATTGGTGCTCCTGGAGTAAAAGCTTATAAATGAAGCATAATGCATGGCAACACACAGTTTTGGATACATTTGATTACTTGGAGGCTTTTTCGTAGCTCTAATAGTCTAAAATGTTCTCACAATATTGAAAATTAAACTAGTTTAACGTGGGCATTGGATTCATGTTGTTTTGAGCTCTAAATCAAATACTAAAGACGATTTAGTCCGGAAATGTCAAGTTCATCAGCTAGTTAAAATGATCTTTCTAAACTGATCATTGGTGTTCACTGAGAAAGGGTTTTCAAATGAAGCATAATGCATGGCATCACGCAGTTTGGGATAGATCGGATCACTTGAAGGCTTTGTCGTAGATCTTTCAGTCTCAAATGTTGTCACAAGGTATAATGTTAAGCTAGTTTAACGTGGTCGTTGGATTCGTGTCATTCTAAACTCTAAATCAAAAGTTTTTGACCATTTATGCCGATAGTTCAAGTTGATTGGACATTTAAAATGATAACTCTAAAATGATCATTGGTGCTCCTCGAGTAAAGGCTTATAAATGAAGCATAATGCATGGCATCACACAGTTTTGGGATACATTGGATTACTTGGAGGCTTTGTCGTAGCGATTTTGGTATTAAATTGAATCACAATATAGAAAATTGAGCTAGCTTAACGTGGGTGTTGGATTTGTGTTATTTTGAGCTCTAAATCAAATATTAAACACGATATAGTCCGGATATGTCAGGTTGATGAACTACTTAAAATGATCATTCTAAACTAATCATTGGTGCTCATTGTGAAAAGTTTTACAAAGGAATCATAATACATGGGATAATGCAATTTGGGATAGATTGGATTACTTGAAAGTTGTGTTGGAGCTCTTCAGTCTAACATGTTGTCACAATATTGAAAATTGAGCTAGATTAACGTCGGTGTTGGATTCATGCCATTTTGAGCTTTAAAGGTGATTTAATGCGAACATGTCAAGTTGATAAGCTAGTTAAAATGCTCATTCTAAACTGATCATTGGTGCTTATTGAGCATAGATTTACAAATGAAGCGTAATGCATGGCATCCAGCTGTTTGGGATAGATTATATTACTTGGAGGCTTTGTCATAGCTATTTCTGTCTAAAATTTAATTACAATATAGAAAATCTAGCTAGCTTAATGTGGGCGTTGTATTCATGTCATTCTAAACTCTAAATTAAAAGTTACTGAAAATTTAATGCGGACATGTCAAGTTGATCGGCCAGTTAAAATGATCATTCTAAACTGATCATTGGTGCTCCTTGAGTAAAGTATTATAAATGAAGCATAATGGAAGGCATCATGCAGTTTGGGATACATTGGATTACTTGGAGTCTTTGTCGTAACTCTTTCAGTCACAAATGTTGTCACAATATAAAAAATTGTGCTAGATTAACTTGGCCGTTGGATTCATGTCATTTTGAGCTCTAAATCAAATGTTAAATACGATTTATTGCCGACATGTCAAGTTAATCACCTAGTTAAAATGACCAATCTAAACTGATCATTGGTTCTCATTGAGCAAAGGTTTACAAATGAAGCACAATGCATGGCATCACGCAGTTTGGGATAGATTGGATTACTTGGAGATTTCGTTGTAGCTATTTCGATCAAAAAATTAATTAGAATATAGAAAATTGATCTACCTTAACGTGGGCGTTTGATTCGTGTCATTCAGAACTCTAAATCAAAAGTTTCAGACTATTTAGGGCGGACATGTCAAGTGGATCGGCCAGTTAAAATGATAATTCTAAACTGATCATTGGTGCTTCTTGAGTAATGGCTTATAAATGAAGCATAATGCATGGCATGACACAGTTTGGGATTCGTTGGGTTATTTGGAGGCTTTGTCGTAGCTCTTTGAGTCTTAAATGTTGTCACAATATTGAAAATTAGCTAGATTAACAAGGTTGTTGGATTCATGTCATTTTGAGCTCTAAATCAAATTTTTAAAATGATTTAGTGCGAACATGTCAAGTTGATCATCTAGTTATAATGATCATTCTAAACTGATCACTGGTGCTCATTGAGCAAAGGTTTACAAATGAAACATAATGCATGACATCACGCTGTTTGGGATATATTGGATTCGTGTCATTTTGAGCTCTAAATCAAATGTCAAAGACGATTTAGTGTGGACTTGTCCTGTTGATTAGGTAGTTAAAATGATCATTCCAAACTGATCATTGGTGCCGCTTGAGTAAACGCTTATAAATGAAGCATAATGCATGGCATCACGAAGTATGGGATAGATTGGATTACTTGGTGGCTTTGTCGTAGCTAATTCGGTTCTAATTTTAATGACAATATAGAAAATTGAGCTAGCTTAACGTGGGCATTGAATTCGTGTCATTTTGCTAAATCAATAGTTTGGAACGATTTAATTGCAGACATGTCAAGTTGATCGGTCAGTTAAACTTATAATTCTAAGCTGATCATTGGTGCTCCTTGTGTAAAGGCTTATAAATGAAGCATAATGCATTGCATCACGCTGTTTGAGAAAAATTGGATTACATGGAGGATTTGTCGTACCTCTTTAAGTCTTAAATGTTATCCCAATACTAAAAATTGAGCTAGATTAACGTGGCGTTGGATTCTGTCATTTTGAGCTCTTAATCAAATATTAAAGACGATTTAGTGCGGACATATCAAGTTGATCAGCTAGTTAAAATGATAATTCTAAACTTATCATTGGTGCTCCTGGAGTAAAAGCTTATAAATGAAGCATAATGCATGGCATCACGCAGTTTGTGATAGATCGGATCACTTGGAGGCTTTGTCGTAGCTCTTTCAGTCTCAAATGTTGTCACAGTATTGAAAATTGAGGTAGATTACCATGGGCGTTAGATACATGTCATTTTATGCTCTAAATCAAATGTTAAGGAGGATATAGTGCGGACTTGTCAAGTTGATCAACTAGTTAAAACGACCAACTAAACTCATCATTGGTGCTCATTGAGAAAAGGTTTACAAATGAAACATAATGCATGGCATCATGCAGTTTCTGATAGAATGGATTACTTGGAGAGTTTTTCGTAACTGTTTCGATCTTAAATTACGTCACAATATAAAATATTGAGTTAGATTAAAGTGGGCGTTGGATTCTTGTCATTCTGAACTCTAAAGAAAAAGTTACAGACAATTTAGTGCGGACCCACAAGGTTGATCTGCCAGTTAAAATGATCATTCTAAACTGATCATTGGTGCTCCTTGGGTAAAATCTTATAAATGAAGCATAATGCATGGCATCAAGCAATTTGGGGTACATTGGATTACTTGGAGGCTTTGTCATAGCTCTTTCAGTCTCCAATGCTGTCACAATATCGAAAATTGAGCTAGATTAACGTGGACATTGGATTCATGTCATTTTGAGCTCTAACTCAAATGTTAAAGACGATTTAGTGCACACATGTCAAGTTGATCAGCTAGTTAAAATGGTCATTCTAATCTGATCATTGGTGCTCATTGAGCAAAGGTTTACAAATGAAGCATAATGAATGCATCACGCAGTTTGGGGTATGTTGGATTACTTGGGGGCTTTGTTGTTGCTGTTTCGGTCATAAATATAGAATACTGAGCTAGCTTAACTTGGCCGTTGGATTCGTGTATTTCTGAAGTCTAAAGCTAAAGTTATGGACGATTTAGTGCGAACATGTCAAGTTGATCGGCCAGTTAAAATTATCATTTTAAAATGATCATTGGTGCTCCTTGATTAAACGCTTATAAATGAACCATAATGCATGGTATCACGCAGTTTGGGACATATTGGATTATTTAGAGGCTTTGTTGTAGCTATTTTGGTCTTAAATGTTGTCGCAATATTGAAAATTGAGCTAGATTAACATGAGCGATCTATTCATGTCATTTTGAGCTCTAAATCAAATGTTATGAACGATTTAGTGCGGATATGACAAGTTGATTAGCTTGTTAAAATGATCATTCTAAACAGATCATTGGTTCTCATTGAGCAAAGGTTTTCAAGTGAAGAATATGCATGGCATCACATATTTTGGGATAGATTGGATTACTTGGAGGCTTTGTCCTTGCTATTTCTATCTTAACTTTATTCACAATATAGAAAACTGAGTTAGCTTAAGGTGGGTGTTTGATGTGATCCTGTTGAGGATCAAACCCCTGATCAACTACAAATGGTTGTGGAAGAGTTGATGAATGGATTAAAGTTGTGGAATGGGTGAAACGATGGTGTAACTTGCAGATGTGTGAGCTCTTAAGTGGATGGATCTGAGAACAAGGGGAAATGGATGATACTTCTCAAGGATGGTGGAAAATCCTTTGACTATCTGCTTGCTATGTTTGAATGATAAAGGCCAGACACTTTGTGCAAGGGGTGAATCGAAATGAAACTTCCAAGGGTGATGATGATCCCTTAGACATTCGGCTCTTGAGAGGAATGAGAAAGTGTTCTAAAATTCTTTATTCAGGAGTATGATCAAACGAGTTGAAGAAGGAGATTTTCTATTAAAATGTTTGATGATTCAGAAAGAAGGATACAAGAGAGTATTTATAGTAGTCTAAAAATTGAAAATGACTCCTAAAATTCTACTAAAGCATTAAAGTAAATACTTAGGGAATTACAAAGACAACTAAGACAAAGACTAAGAAGTAAATAATGTTTTCACTTGATTCGTCCTCTCTTATTTCGTGGAAGATGAGATATAATGGGCCTTGATTCACCAAGAGGCTGTTGTAAAGTACCTTGGGCTTGCCTCATCAAAAACCTATCTTAGAAAAACCATTGGGACAAAACTAAGAATAGGGAAGAAGAGTACAATCCAAGGCACCTCTCTTGGTGAGGTTTAGGTGGCTTGAATCACATTCAATGTTGTTGGATTAGCACACACTAAACTGGCCTGAATGGTGTTGAGAAGGTGCTGTAGTGTTGTCTTAAGTTTGGCTTGCTTGGATCTGGTAATGGGGCCATTGAAGATTTGTAGGCTTTCATCTCCAATATCCGCAGGTTCTAGCTGCTTCTTAGCATCTTTAGTGGCTTCTTCCTCCTATGGTTGAAGTTGCTCCTTAGGTTGTGGTTCTTTGCTGGCCATGCTCACATCAAGTGGTATCAGATCCCACTCTAAACCAGGTTCTATCTCTACAAATCCATTTGCACCCTTTTGTATTCTTGCAAAAACGTTTTGTAACCTTTCGCCTTCTTTTTGCGATTTGTTTAAAAAAAATTTGGGTTTATTTCTTGCTTAAACTTGATCTTAGATCTTTGAAGAACCTGGAAATTAACTTGAAAATAGTTTAGAACCGATTTCTAAAGGACAAGACTTGTGAAATACCCAATTGGCACCGTTGAGATTCTAAGAAACTGTTTTTGTTAATCCGAGTTTATCAACTTTTCTTTGAATATTTTAGAGATTAAAACCTAAATGAAACTTGTTCTTAAGACCTAATAGAACCTGTAATACCAATTTAAAACGTTTCAAAACGAATCTAAAGTTGTTAGACTCACCCATTTCAAAACCGGAGTTCAAAGGGTCTAAAACATGCTTCACTAGGATTAGTTGGAGGATTTGTCGTAGCTCTTTCAAATGTTGTCACAATATTGAAAATTGAGATAAATTAATGTGGGCGTTCACGTAATGTCATTTTGAGATCTAAATCAAATGTTACGGACGATTTAGTGAGATATGTCAAGTTGATCAGCTAGTTAAAATGATCATTCCAAACTGATCATTGTTGCTCATTGAGCAAAGTTTTACAAATGACGCAAAATGCATTGAATCATGCAGTTTAGGATAGATTGGATTACTTGGACGTTTGTCCTTGCTATTTCTGTCTTAACTTTAATCACAATATAGAAAACTAAGCTAGCTTAACGTGGGCGTTGGATTCGTGTCATTTTGAACTCTAAATCAAAAGTTATGGACCATTTAATACTGACATGTCAAGCTGATATGCCAAATAAAATGAACATTCTAAACTGATCATTGGTGCTCATTGAGTAAACGCTTATAAATGAAGCATAATGCATGGCATCACGCTATCTGGGATACATTGGATTACTTGGAGGCTTTGTCATAGCTCTTTCTGCCTCAAATGTTGTCACAATATAGGATATTGAGCTAGATTAACGTGGGTGTTGGATGCGTGTCATTTTGATCTCTAAATCATGTTTTGGATGATTAAGTGCAGACATGTCAAGTTGATCATTTAGTTAAAATGATCATTCTAAAGTGATCATTGGTGCTCATTTAGCAAAGGTTTACAAATGAAGCATAATGCATTACATCATGCAGTTTGGGATACATTGGATTACTTGGAGGCTTTGTCGTAGCTATTTCGGTTTAAAATTTTGTTCACAATATAAAAAATTGAGCTAGATTAACGTCGGCGTTGGATTTATGCCATTCTAAACTCTAAATCAAATGTTACAGACAATTTAGTGCAGACATGTCAAGTTCATCAGCTAGTTAAAATGATCATTCTAAACTGATCATTGGTGCTCATTGAACAAAGATTTACAAATGAAGTATAATGCATGACATCCAGCAGTTTGGGATAGATTGGATTACTTGGAAGCTTTATGGCAGCTCTTTCGGTATCAAATTTGATTAAAACATAGAAAATTGAGCTAGCTTAATGCGTGCGTTGGATTCGTGTCATTCTAAACTCTAAATCAAAAGTTTCGAATGATTTAGTGCAGACATGTCAAGTTTATTGGCCAGTTAAACCGATAATTCTTTACCGATCATTGTTTACTGATCATTGGTGCTCCTTGAGTAAACGGTTATAAATAAGGTATAATTCATGGCATCACGCAGTTTGGGATATATTTTATTAGTTGGCGGATTTCTCGTACCTCTTTCAGTCTCAAATGGTATCACAAATATCGAAAATTGAGCTAGATTAAAGTGGGTGTTCGATTCATGTCATTTTGAGCTCCAAATCAAATGTTACAGATGATTTAGCGTGGATATGTCAAGCTGATCATCTAGTTAAAATTATCATTCTAAATTGACCATTGGTGTTCATTTAGCAAAGGTTTACAAATAAAGCATAATGCATGGCATCACGCAATTTGAGATAGGTTGGGTTACTTGGACGCTTTGCCCTGGCTATTTCAGTCTTAAATTTAATCATAATATAGAAAACTGAGCTAGCTTAACGTGGGCATTGGATTCATAACATTGTGAACTCTAAATCAAAAAGTTAAGATCAATTTAGTGCGGACATGTCATGTTAATCGGGCAGTTAAAAGGATCATTGTAAACTGATCATTGGTTCTCCTTGAATAAATGCAGATAAATGAAGCATAATGCATGGAATCACTCAGTTTGGCATTCATTAGATTACTTGGAGGCTTTGTCCTAGCTCTTTTAGTCTCAAATCTTGTCACAATATTGAAAATTGAGCTAGATTAACATGGCCATTGGATTCATGTCATTTTGAGATCTAAATCAAATGTTAAAGATGATTTAGTGGGGACATGTCAATTTGATCAGCTAGTTAAAATGATCATTTTAAACTGATCATTGGTTCTCATTGCACAAAGGTTACAATTGAGGCATAATGCATGGCATCACGCAGTTTGGGATACATTGGATTACTTGGATTCTTTTTCGTAGGTATTTTGGTCTTAAATTTAGTATAGAAAATTGAGCTAGCTTAACATGGACGTTGGATTCCTATCATTCTGAATTCTAAATCAAAAGTAACAGATGATTTGGTGCGGATATTAAAAGTTGACAGTGCAGTTAAAATGATCATTGCAAACTGATCATTGTTGCTCCTTGAGTAAAGTTTTTTAAATGAAGCATAATGCATGGCATCACGCAGTTTGAGATACATTGGATTACATTGAGGCTTTTTGGTAGGTCTTTTAGTCTCAAATGTTGACACAAAATTGAAAATTGAGCTAGATTAACATGGGCGTTTGATTCATGTCATTTTGAGCTGTAAATAAAATGTTACGGATGATTTAATGCAGACATGTTAAGTTCATCAACTAGCTAAAATGATCATTCTAAGCTGATAATTGGTGCTCATTGAGCAAAGGTTTACAAATGAAGCTTAATGCATGGCATCACTCAGTTTGGAATAGATTGGATTACTTGGAGGTTGTGTCCTTGCTATTTTCTATTAAATTTAATCACAAATAGATAACTGAGCTACCTTAACGTGGCCGTTGGATATGTGTCATTCTGAACTCTAAATCCAATGTTACCGACGATTCGGTGCATACATGTCAAGTTGATCGGCAAGTTAAAATGATCATTTTTAACTGATCATTGGTGCTACATCAGTAAACGCTTATAAATGAAGCATAGTGCATGGCATGACGCATTTTGGGATACATTGGATTACTTGGAGGCTTTGTTGTAGTTCTTTTAGTCTCAAGTGTTGTCACAATACTGAAAATTTAACTAGATTAACGTGGGCGTTAGATTCATGTCATTTTTAACTCTAAATAAAATGTTACAGACGATTTAGTGCGAACATTTCAGGTTTATTGGACAGTTCAAATGATCATTCTAAACTGATCATTGGTGCTCCTTGACTAAAGATTTATAAATGAAGCATATTATACGGCATCACACAGTTTGGAATACATTGGATTACTTAGAGGCTTTCTCGTGGCTATTTGAGTGTTAAATTTTGTCATAATATAGAAAATTGACCTAGCTTAATGTGGGCGTTAGATTTGTTTCATACAGAATTCTAAATCAAAAGTTATGGACAGTTTAGTGCAGATATGTCAAGTTGATAGGCCTGTTAAAATGTTCATTTTAAACTGATCATTGATGCTACTTGAGTAAAGCCTTATAAATGAAGCATAATGGATGGATTCCTGCAGTTTTGGGATACATTGGATTATTTGTATGCTTTTTCAAAGCTCTTTCAGAGTCAAATGTTGTCAAAATATGGAAAATTGAGGTAGGTTAACGTGGGCGTTTGACTCATATCATTTTGACCCCTAAATCAAAATTAAAGACGATTTAGTCCGGACATGTAAGTTGATCAACTATTTAAAATTATCATTCTAAACTGATCATTGGCGCTCCATGAGTCAGGGGTAATAAATGAAGCATAATGCATGACATCAGGCAGTTTGGGATATATTGGATTACTTGGAGGCTTTTTCATAACTCTTTCAGTCTCTAATGTTGTCACAATATCGAAAATTTAGCTAGGTTAACATGCGCATTGGATACGTGTCATTTCAAACTTTAAATCAAAAGTTACGGATGATTTAATGCGAAAATGTCAAATTGATCAGTTAGTTAAAATGATCATTCTAAACAGATCAATGGTGCTATTTGAGTAAACACTAATAAATGAAGCATAATGCATAGTATCATGCAGTTTGGGATACTTTGGATTACGTGGAGGTTTTATCGTTTCTCTTCCAGTCTCAAATGTTGTGACAATATAGAAAATTGAGCTAGCTTAACATGGGCGTTAGATTCATGTCATTCAAAAGTTACGGACGATTTACTGCACACATGTCAAGTTGATCAACAAGTTAAATGATCATTCTAAACTAATCATTGGTGCTCCTTGATTAAAGGCTTATAAATGAAACATAATGCATGACAACACGCCATTTGGGAAACATTGGATTATTTAGATGCTTTATCGTGGCTAATTCGGAATTAAATTTTGTCACAATCTTTAAACTTGATCTAGCTTAACGTGGGTGTTGGATTTGTGTCAGTTTGAAATCTAAATAAAAAGTTACAGAAGATTTAGTGCGGACATGTCAAGTTGATCGGCCAATTCAAATGATCATTCTAAACTGATCATTGGTGCTTCTTCAGTAAAGGCTTATAAATGAAGCATAATGCGTGGAATGCCGCAGTTTAGGATACATTTGATTACTTGGAGGCTTTGTCGTAGCTATTTCTGTGTCAATTGTTGTCACGATATGAAAAATTGAGTGGGCATTGGACTCATGTTATTTTGAGCTATAAATCAAAAGTTAAAGCCAATTTAGTGCGGACAAATAAGTTGATCAGCTAGTTAAATTTATCATTCTAAGCTGATCATTTGTGCTTCTTGAGTAAGGGCTAGAACTCATCATTAGTGCTCCTTGAGTTAAGGCGTATAAATAAAGCACAATGCATGGCATCACGCTGTTTCGGAGAGAATGGATTACTTGGAGGCTTTTTCATAGCTATTTTGGTCGTATCTTTTGGTATAGTATAGAACATTGAGCTAGTTTAGAGTGGACGTTAGATTCGTGACACTTTGAACTCTAAATCAAATGTAACGGACGATTTAGTGCTGACATGTAAAGTTGATCGGCCAATGAAAATGATCATTCTAAATAGATCATTGGTGATCCTTGAGTAAAGACGTATAAATCAAGCATAATACATGTCATCACGTAGTTTGGCATACATTGCATTACTTGGACGCTTTATCGTAGCGATTTAAGTCCCAAATGTTGTTACAATATAGAAAATTGACGTAGCTTAACGTGGGCATTGGATTCGTGTCATTCTGAATTCTAAATCAAAATTTACGGATAATTCAGTGCATACATATCAAGTTGGTTGGCCAGTTAAAATGATCATTCTAAACTGATCACTGCTGCTCCTTAAGCAAAGGTTTATAAATGAAGCATAATGCATGGCATCATGCCATTTTGGGGTACATTATATTACTTGGACACTTTTTCGTAGCTCTTTAAGTGTCAAATGTTGTCACAATATGGAAAATTTAGCTAGCTTAAACTGGGTGTTGGATTCGTGTCAATTTGAACTCTAAATCAAAAGTTACACATGATTTAGTGCGGACATGTCAAACTGATCGACAAGTTAAAATGATCATTCTCAACAGATCGTTGGTGGTCCTTGAGTAAAGGCTGATAAATGAAGCATAGTGCATTGCATCACGCGGGTTGGGATACAATGGATTACATGAAAGCTTTTTCGTAACTCTTTCAGTCTCAAATGTTGTCACACTATTGAAAATTGAGCTAGGTTAACATGGGTGTTGGACTCATGTCATTTTGAAATCTAAATAGAAAGTTACACACGATTTAGTGTGGACATGTAAGTTTTTCAGCTAGTTAAAATGATCATTCTAAAGTGATCATTGGTGCTCCTTGAGCAAAGGCTAATAAATGAAGCGTAATGCATGGCATAACGCAGTTTGGGATAGATTGGATTACTTAAAGGCTTTGTCGTAGCTATTTCGGTTTTAAATTTTTTTCACAATAGAGAAAATTGAGCTAGCTTAACGTGGGCGTTAGATTCGTGTCACTTTTAGCTCTAAATCAAAAGTTACAGACGATTTAGTGGGAACACGTCCAATTGATTGGCTACTTAAAATGATCATTCTAATCTGATCATTGGTGCTCCTTGAGTAAAGGCTTATAAATGAAGCATAAAGCATGGTCTCACACAGTTTGGGATACATTGGATTAGTTGGAGGCTTTGTCGTAGCACTTGCAGTCACAAATGTTGTCACAAATGGAAAATTGAGCTAACTTAATGTGGGTGTTGGATTCGTGCCATTCAGAACCCTAAATCAAAAGTTACGGACGATTTAGTGCGGACGAGTCAAGTTGATCTGCCAGTTAAAATGATCATTCTAAACTAATCACTGCTGCTCCTTGAGTAAAGACTTATAAATGAAGTATAATACATGAAATCACACAGCTTTCGATATATTGGGTTACGTGGATGCTTTTCTCATAACTCTTTGAGTGTCAAATGTTGTCACAATACAAAAAACTCAGCTAGCTTAACGTGGGCGTTGGACTCATGTCACTTTGAGCTCTAAATCAAAAGTTAAAATGATCATTCTAAAGTGATCATTGGTGCTCCTTGAGTAAAGCCTAATAAATGAAGCATAACGCAGTTTGGGATATATTGGATAATTTAAAGGCTTTATTGTAGCTATTTCGGTCTTAAATTTTTTTCACAATAGAGAAAATTGAGCTAGCTTAACGTGGGCGTTAGATTCGTGTCACTTTTAGCTCTAAATGAAAAGTTACAGACGATTTAGTGGGAACACGTCCAATTGATCGGCTACTTAAAATGATCATTCTAAACTGATCATTGGTGCTCCTTGAGTAAAGGCTTATAAATGAAGCATAAAGCATGGTGTCACGCAGTTTGGGATACATTGGATTAGTTGGAGGCTTTGTCGTAGCACTTGCAGTCACAAATGTTGTCACAAATGGAAAATTGAGCTAACTTAACGTGGGTGTTGGATTCGTGCCATTCAGAACCCTAAATCAAAAGTTACGGACGATTTAGTGCGGACGCGTCAAGTTGATCTGCCAGTTAAAATGATCATTCTAAACTAATGGATTACTTTGAGGCTTTGCTGTAGCTATTGTGGTCTTAATTTTTGTCACAATATGGAAACTTGAGCTATCTTAGCGTGGGCGTTGCACTCATGTCATTTTGAGCTCTAATTCAAAAGTTACGGATGATAGAGTGCATACACATCAAGTTTATCGGCCAGTTAAAATGATCAATCTAAACTGATCATTGGTGCTCCTTGAGAAAAATCTTATAAATGAAACATAATGTATGACATCACGCAGTTTGGGATAGATTGGATGACTAGGAGGCTTTGTCGTAGCTATTTTGGTCTTAAATTTTGTCACAATATAGAATATTCATCTTGCTTAACGTAGGCGTTGGATTCCTGTCATTTAGAACTGTAAGTTAAAGTTACGGACGAATTACTGCGGACATGTCAAGTTGACTAGCCAGTTAAAATGATCATTTTAAACAGATCATTGGTGCTCTTTGAGTAAAAGCTTATAAATTAAACATAATGCATGGCATCACGTAGTTTGGTATAGATTGAATTACTTAGAGGCTTTGTCGTAGCTATTTCAGTCTTAAATTTTGTCGCAACATAGAAAATTAAGCTAGCTTAATGTGGGCATTGGATTCTTGTCTTTTTGAACCCTAAATCAAAAGCTACGGACGATTTAGTGCGGACATGTCAAGTTGATCAGGTAGTTAAATGATTATTCTTAATTGATCATTGGGTCTCCATTAGTAAGGGATTATAGACGAAGCAGCATACATGGCATCATGCATTTTGGGATAGATTGCATTACTTTGACGCTTTGTCGTAGCTATTTTGGTCTTAAATTTTGTCAGGGTATAGAAAATTGAGCTAGATTAACGTGGGCGTTGGATTCTTGTTATTTTGAACCCTAAATCAAAAGTGATATAGAATTTAGTGTGGACATGTCAAGTTGATAAGCCAGTTCAAATGATCATTCTAAACTGTTCATTGGTGCTCCTTGAATAAAGGCTTATAAATGAAGCATAATGCATTTCATCACACCGTCTGGGATAGATTGGATTATTTGGAGGCTTTGTCACAGCTATTTTGGTCATAAATTTTGCCAAAATATAGAAAATTGAGCTAGATTAACGTGGACGTTGGACACATGTCATTTTGAGCTCCAAATAAAAATTTAAAGACGATTAAGTGCGGCATGTCAAGTTGATTAGCTAGTTAAAATGATCATTCTAAATTAATCATTGGTTCTCCTTGACTAAAGGCTCATAAATGAAGCATAATGCATGGCATCCGCAATTTGTGATAGATTGGATTACTTGGAGGCTTTGTCCTAGCTATTTTGCTCTTAAATTTTGTCAAAATATAGAAAATTAAGCTAGCTTAACGTGGGCGGTTGATTCGTATCATTTTGAACTCTATATTAAAAGTTACGTACGATTTAGTGCTGACTTGGCAAGTTGATCGACCAGTTAAAATAATTATTTTAAACTGATCATTGGTACTCTTTTGGTAAATGCTATAAATGAAGAATAATGCATGGCATCACCCACTTTGGGATACATTAGACTACTTGGAGGCTTTTTTCGTTGCTCTGTAAGTCTCAAATGATATCATAATATAAAGAAAATTGATCTAGCGTAATGTGGGCATTGGATTCATTTCATTCTGAAATCAAAATCAAAAGTTACGAACGATTTAGTGCGGACATGTCAAGTCGATCAGCTATTTAAAATGATCATTCTAAATTGATCATTGGGTCTCACTAAGTAATGTATTATAAATGAAGCAGCAGGCATGGCATCATGCAGTTTGGGATATAGTGGATTATTTTGAGACTTTGTCGTAATAGTTTTTGTCTTAAATTTTGTCATGATATAGCAAATTTGAGTTAGCTTAACGTGGACGTAGGATTCTTGTAATTTTGAACTCTAAATCAAAAGTCACGGACGATTTAGTGCATACACGTCAAGTTGATAAGCCAGTTAAAATGATCATACTAAACTTATCACTCATGTTCCTTGAGTAAAAGCTTGTAAGTGAAGCATAATGCATGACATCATTAAGTTTTGGGATACATTGGATTAGTTGAATGCTTTATCGTAACTCTTTTAGTTTTAAATATTGTCACAATATGGAAAATTGAGGTAGCTTAACTTGGATGTTGGAGTCATGTCATTTGAGCTCTAATTAAAAAATAAAGATGATTTAGTGTGGACAAGTCAAGTTGATTAGCTAATTTAAATGATCATTGGTGCTCCTTGAGTTGGGGCTCATAAATGAAGTATAATGCATGGCATCATGCAGTTTGGGATACATTGGATTACTTGGAGGCTTTGTCGTACGTTTTTTAGTATTAAATGTTGTCACAATATGGAAAACTGAGCTAGCTTAACATGGGCGTTGGATTCATATCATTTTGAGCTCTAAATCAAAAGTTAAAGACGATTTAGTGCAGACATGTCGAGTTGATCAGCTACTTAAAATGACCATTTTAAATTGATCATTGGTGCTCCTTAAGTAAAGGCTTATATATGAATTGCATGGCATCACGCAATTTGGGATAGGTTGGATTACTTTGAGGCTTTTTCGTAGCTATTTCGGTTTTAAATTGCGTCACAATATAGAAAATTGAGCTACGTTAACGTGGGCGTTGATTTGTGTCCTTTTGAACTTTAAATCAAAATTTACGAATGATTTAGTGTGGACATGTCAAGTTGATCGATCGGCCAGTTAAAATGATCATTCAAAACTGATCATTGGTGCTCCTTGAGTAAAGGCTTATAAATGAAGCATAATGCATGGCATCACGCAGTTTGGGATACATTGGATTACTTGGATGTTTTTTTGTAACTCTTTCAGTATCAAATGTTGTCATAATATAGAAAATTGAGCTAGATTAACATGGGCGTTGGATTCGTGTCATTCTAAACTCTAAATCAAAAGATACGGACGATTTAATGCAGAAATGTCAAGTTGATCGGGCAGTTAAAATGATCACTTTAAATTGATCATTTTAAATTGATCATTGATCATTTTAAATTGATCATTGGTGCTCCTTAAGTAATGGCTTATAAATGAAGCATAATGCATGGCATCACGCACTTTGGGATACATTGGATTACTCGGAGGCTATTTCGTAGCTCTTTTAGTATCAAATGTTCCACAAATGGAAAATCGAGCAAGCTTAACGTTGGTGCTGGATTCATGTCATTCTTAGATCTAAATCAAAATTTAAAGACGATTTAATGTGCAAATGTCAAGTAGATTAACTAGTTAAAATGATCATTTTAAACTGATCATTGGTGCTCATTGATTAAAGGCGTATAAATGAATCATAATGCATAGCATCACACATTTTGGGATAGATTGGATTACATGGAGTCTTTGTTGTAGCTATTTCGATCTTAAATTTTGTCACAATATAGAAAATTGAGGTAGCTTAACGGGGGTATTGGATTCATGTCATTTTGAACTCTAAATCAAAAGTTACCGACGATTGATGTCAAGTTGATCTACCAGTTAAAATAATCATTCGAAACTGATCATTGGTGCTTGTTGATTAATTGCTTATAAATGAAGCATAATGCATGGCATCACGCAGTTTGAGATATATTGAATTACTTGGAATTTTTGTCATAGCTCTTTCAGTCTTAAATGGTGTCACAATATGGAAACCTGAGCTAGATTAACATGGGCGTTGGATTCATATCATTTTGAGCTCTAAATCAAAAGTTAAATACGATTTAGTGCAGACATGTCAACTTGATCAGCTACTTAAAATGACCATTTAAACTGATCCTTAGTGCTCCGTGAGTAAAGGCTTATAAATGAAGAATATTGCATGGCATCTCTCATTTTGGGATAGATTGGATTACTTGATGGCTTTGTCATAGCTATTTTGATCTTAAATTTTGTCACAATACAGGAAATTGAGCTACGTTAACGTGGGTGTTGGATTCATGTCATTTTGAACTGTAAATCAGAAGTTACATACGATTTAGTGTGGACATGTCAAGTTGATCGGACAGTTAAAATGATCTTTCTAAACTGATCATTTGTGCTCGTTGAGTAAAGGCTTATAAATCACTATAAGAAAACATTTATTTTCTGATGACGTTATTTGTTGGATATCCATCGGGAAATGCTTTTTCCAACGGATTTCCAACATATGATGTCTGTTGGGACTATTTCTTTAGAAATCAAATACCACCGGGAAATTGTCAGGAATTACCGAAGGGTTTGCGATGAAGAACACCCGTTGGCAATAACCGACGGATATTCGATGGGTAGGATCAATCGGAACTTACCAACGTCTTTGTGATGGATTCTGACCATTAGTCCTCGGCTGATGACTTCCAATGAAAACAGCTGTCGGGAATGACATATTTAATACCGATGATACATGGCGTCGGAAACAAGCGACGCAAACCTGATGGGGATATTGCTGTCGGTATTTCCCAATGATTTCTTTCTGTCAAGAATTTACCGATGCAATCCCGATAAAATACGCTTCCTGATGGAATTCTTTCCATTGGCAATTCTGACGGATTAGCCTAACGCAATCCATCGGACCTTTCTCGGTTGTCTAACGACTCATTCTGTTGGAAATAAGCGAACTTTGACATAAAAAAATTAATAATTATTTTTTAAATGTTAAATAAATTTTTAAATTTTTGAATTTAATAAATATTTTTTAAATATTTAGTTAAAATATTAAAAAGGAGTTAAATAAAAATAATATTTCAAATTTTAAAAACATAAGAATATTTAAATTTTAATTGTTTTAGAATCTAAAATCTACAAATTACATCGGAGGAGGAGCAGAATGAGGAAAAAATTTATTTGGATAATCCGAGAATTTAGTTTTCATAAAATCTGCAAAATATTTCAGTCTGGCATCTCTATTTCCATAGCCACTATTTTTTCTTTAAGTTGGACGTTCTCCTCATTTCCACCCGCTTATGTTGCACCACTAGTATCTCCAACTCTACCAAGTCCTCGATGACGATCATTCGAAAATAGTACTTCTTGTAAAAAAATTTAAAATATTATTAGATAAATATTATAATATTAAATATAAAAATAAATAAGAACCACACAGTTGGTCTCAAAATGAGGCAATTCGGTGACCAAAAATGAAGAACCAACTTGAGACTGCTGAGACAAAATCTCACTTTTTTCCTTTTCACTTTTTTGATGATCTCACTTACAAGACCATCTTCGATGCCACTTGTTGTTTTTGTTGGTGTGGATAGTCTCGAGAAGTTGCAAGTGATCTGAAGGCGCTCCAAATTCTTGTGTTTAAAAGTAAAAAAATACTAAATTAATATTAAAAAAATTCAAATAATAATAAATAAAATTAATGAATAAATTTACCAATTGATCGGCTCATCTCAGAAAACTAGTCGATCTAGCATTGTGAATGTAAATGCCTTTGCCTCCTCGGTCGCTATTCCGGTTTCTCAAATTAGTCCTCGAGATGGCCTCAGCGCTGGAAGATTCCCAATAACGAATAAATTCATTCCAAACCGATCAATTCAACTCTCTTGGTTTGTCTTTTCCATTTATTCACTTTTGTTTCCACTCGTTCATATGGCGGGAAAATTGTACCGCAACCTCTTTTTGAAAAGCTTCTGCCACCAGCTTTGTGTTCATGGGATACCATGTAAATTTTTACTGCGAAATTTACTTATATATTACTTAAAAATATTGAAAACAATTACATTCTTAAAAATAAATTGACGTACCGCAAATTTCCTGAACCATATCTGACGTTTCTTATATGGAATATCTCTAAATTTTTTATATGGTTTGTTCAAAAGAGAATGAAGCATATTTAATATTGATTTGCTTATTCCGTTGTTTGTAATATCAAACCTACGAATTT
The DNA here is from genome assembly GCA_018901945.1 of Pugionium dolabratum. Taxonomy (NCBI): domain Eukaryota; kingdom Viridiplantae; phylum Streptophyta; class Magnoliopsida; order Brassicales; family Brassicaceae; genus Pugionium; species Pugionium dolabratum. Next base: position 210,257 of record JAEVFF010000490.1, read on the forward strand.
TTATTAGAATAATGTTAAAATAACTATTTTAAATATATTTTAAAAAAATTAATATACCATGTCGAATTGCCTTGACGTCTTGGATCGAGAAAAGTAAAAAGTTTACGTCCAGGCTGTTAAACTAATTCTTCAATTGTCATTGGCCGATAAGAATAATTTCCAGATTCTAGTATTTGAGTTGGCATAAATCTCAAACTAGACGAATCACCACATCTTTAATACTCTTGATATGAGGTTAAAACATTATTAAAAAAACATACAAATATAACCTATATTTAATTATATCGTCAATGCTATGCGGGTAACTACATAGCTTTTTCCCTAATCAATTTTCTATCCTCTCTGTATTATTTTTTCCTTGCAAGTATTAATAGTCACTGTAGTGAAAGTGGATACAAATAAAACAAATAGAATAAGCATATGACAGAAAGAAGAATGGAAACGAATGGAACAAAACCCAATTTCATCAATCCGTAATTTATTTGCAGAGACATTCAATTTTTTTATTTTCAAAACAAAGTCAAGAATTCCTCTGTTTTCTTTCGTATAGGTAATTTTCCGAGGAGGGATGAAAGGGAAGATGATTGTTAATTGCCAAAGACTATGATGCTGAAGACATTTTGAAAAGCTCAATTCAATCAAAGATAGTGAGATGAACACATAAGCTATCATTAGAAATACTTGAACATAACAAAAATTCAGAGAAATATAATCAAAGATAGCACTAATAGCGAGAAATACCTTGTAAGAAATATGAATTAAGCCTACACAAATTGAAGCAATACATAGTTTCCAGATTGTCGCATTGTGCATTTTACATATTCTAGTTCAAAACTACAAAGAATTTTACAGAGAATTTTGGTTAAACTTACATGGAGGAACTGAATTTCCGGCGAAATTTACTTATAGAACATCCGATTTATGTTAGAATTTTTAATTTATAAAACAACTATGGTTTTTGGTTTATATTAGAAATTGCAATTTATAAAACTGTTTATTTTGAAAAAAATAGCTATTATATAATCCTTGGAATGTGTACCATTTAGATTTTTTAACCCATATATTTTTAAAAAATTTTAAGTCTACTAAATTCTTAATATCCTACGTCATTGGGAATCCGACTGGAATTTCTGACGGAATGGCGACGCTTTTTCCAACTCCGTCGGAACTCCATCAGACAGCATTACACACCACTGGGAATCCGTCAGTCTTTTTTATAATATTTACCACATAACTTAGGGCATAATATCAATACGACTAGAGTTTCCGACGGAATTGCGATGGTTTTTTCAATTCCGTCGGAACCCCGTCGGCCAGCCGTAAACACCGTTGGGAATCCGTCAGTCCTTTTTCCGATACTTCCAGAGAACTTAGGGTATAATATCAATACCCTATGTCGTCAGTAATCCGACTAGATTTTGCGATGGTATTTACAATTCCGTTGGAACCTCGTTGGCCAGCGTTAAACACCATTGGGAATCCATCAGTCTATTTTCTGATATTTTTCAGAGAACTTAGCGTATAATATCAATAGCCTATGTGATACAAGCCTTGATTCAAGGATGTATGCGCGTGGGCTGTTTGTAGAAGATTAGGTGAGAAACTCAACCTTAGGCTTCTGGATGGGGTTTTCTGGTTGGTAAAAGATGGAAGGGTGAAGTGAACCACACGAGGGGTGATGAACCTCGTGATAAATCACAATCTTAGAGCTAGGAGGGCTGGTCTCAACTAGATTCTAAGCGCACAAGATTCTTGAGAGAAAACTTGTTGGGGAAAAAGTTCTATCTTTATTAATATCAAAAAGGTTGTCGAATTACAATGCTGGAAGGAGCCTTATTAATATGCTCGACAGCTTGACCTTCTAGGGTCGACTCAAATAAAGAAAAGGAAAGTTTACAAAAGTGCACAAACGGAAAAGATACAAAAGTGCATAACCGAAAAAGGACCTATTCCTAAAATGTTCTTGACTCAAAAATGTAAAGCAAATAGATCCTACCCTGCAAAACAGAAAGAGGCATATATTCGAATGTAAACTTACCTTAACTCACCTCACGGCCAAGAAATGGAAGGTGGCCGTCCTTGTGGCATGCACGTGCCTTGCTCCTAGTCTTCGACTTGGAGTAGGGTTACAAATCTCTGGGCCCTGACCTCTCTTGCCACTAAAGCCCAAGTCTCTGATGTCCCTTGTGTTGTTGAGAAGGTATTGGACTCTTCCTTGTAATTTTGGCCCATCGTCCTTAGTCGATCTTCCTCTAGGAGCTTGTTGACCCATAGGCTGAATTTGTGGAAGAGCGCCCTTGATCTGCTTCTTGTCATTGCTCCTGGAGGTACCACTGGTGTTGAGACTTCCTCTAAGTGCATGTCCTGGAGCTGGTAGCTCATTTGGTCCGAGTCCTCTTGTGTAGAAGTGGAAGTGCGCGTGTACTCGGCTGGATGGCCTGTCCCGGCTGGATTGTGCGCGGTACTGGCCGGAATGACTTCAGGACCGGCCAAGTTGATCCCGGAGTCGGCGGTGTCATCAGGGGACCGGCGGTGTCATTCACGTCCCCACCAAGTGTGCCGGAAGCTTGGGCCTCTCCGCCGGCGATGTTGACCGGGCTGGTCCTATAGGTCGAAGGTCCGGCGGTACTGTCTGGTCCGGCAGGCGCGCCAGATGGTCCTGCTGTCTCGGGCAAGCTTCCTGGTCGGCCAGTCTGGTCACCTGGCTGGATGTACGACCTTATGTCCTCATCATTCCCTCCCTCTTCAGTAGGTTTTGTCCTCAAAACTGGATCATCTGCATGGAAAGGGGCCAAGTCAGTAACATTAAACGTATTGGACACATTAAACTCACCTGGCAGCTCGATCCGGTAGGCGTTGTTGTTGATCCTCTCGAGCACTCTGAATGGTCCATCTCCTCTTGGTGCTAGCTTGGAACTCCTTAGTTTTGGGAACCTCTCCTGCCGTAGGTGTAGCCACACCCAATCGCCTGGTTGAAAGATCACCTCCTTTCTTCCTTTGTTGGCATGAGTCACGTACTGTACGGTCCTCTTCTCCAAGTTCTCTGCTACCTTCTGGTGTAACCTCCTTATGAACTCTGCTTTGGATGCTCCGTTGAGGGTGGTCATCTCAGCTGGTGGCAGTGGTGTTTGCTCCAATGGGGTGAGAGGGTTGAAGCCGTATACCACTTCAAATGGTGTCTTCTTGGTTGCTGAGTGCACGGCTCGGTTGTAGGCAAACTCAATGAATGGCAGGCACTCCACCCAAGTCTTTAGATTCTTCCCTAGTGTTGTTTTGAGAAGAGTTGATAGGGTCCTGTTGACAACTTCAGTTTGGCCATCGGTTTGAGGATGGCAAGTGGTTGAGAAGAGTAGCTTCGTGCCTAGCTTTCTCCAAAGGGTCCTCCAGAAATGGCTGAGAAACTTGGTGTCCCTGTCTGATACGATGGTCCTTGGCACTCCATGAAGCCGTACTATCTCCCTGAAGAACAGCTCAGCTGTTTTTGTGGCATCATTGACATTGGCACATGGGATGAAATGTGCCATCTTGGAGAATCTGTCCACCACTACAAAGATTGAATCTTTGTGGTTGATCTTGGGCAGACCTAGAACAAAATCCATCGAGATGTCCACCCATGGATGTGTTGGTATGGGCAGTGGGAGATACAACCCGTGAGGTGGCACTCGGGACTTTGCCTTCTTGCAAGTGATGCATCTTGCACAATGTGCTTCTACTGTCCTCTTGATGTGTGGCCAGTAGAAGTGCTCCTTGACCACTGCCAGAGTCTTGTCGACACCAAAGTGGCCCATGAGTCGTCCTCCATGAGCTTCTCGGATGATAAGCTCTCTTAGTGATCCTTCTGGTATGCACAGCCTTCTTTCTTGGAACAAGAATCCCTCATGGATGTAGAATTTGCCATGACTCCCTGTGCTACACTCCTTGTAGCTCTCAGCAAGGTGAGGATCATCCTTGTATAGATCCTTGATGTGCTCGAATCCTAGGACCTTTGCCTCCATGGTTGATATCAAGGCAAACCTCCTTGATGGTGCATCGGCTACCACATTGTCTTTGCCCTTCTTGTACTTGATGATGTACGGGAAGGTCTCTATGAACTCCATCCACCTGGCATGTCTCCTCTTAAGATTGGTTTGCCCTCTGAGGTGTTTGAGAGTCTCGTGATCAGTGTGGATCACAAACTCCTTGGACAGCAAGTAATGCTGCCAAGTTTCCAGTGCTCGGACAAGGGCATAGAACTCCTTGTCATAAGTGGGGTAGTTCAGTGAGGCACCACCTAGTTTCTCACTGAAGTATGCCACTGGCCTCCCTCCTTGGGTTAGCACTGCTCCTATGCTTATTCCAGAGGCATCACACTCCACTTCAAACGTCTTGTTGAAGTCGGGAAGGACTAACACTGGTGCGTGTGTAAGGCTGTCCTTCAAGGCCTTGAATGCCTTCTCCAGAGCTTCTCCCCAGCTGAATCCCACGTTCTTCTTCACTACTGCCATCAGTGGTGAGGCAATACTGCTGAAGTTGGGCACGAATCTCCTATAGAAGCTGGCCAGTCCGTGGAAGCTCCTTACTTGGCTGATGTTTCCTGGTGTTGGCCATTCTTGTATGGCTAGAATCTTCTCCTCATCAACCTGTAGGCCCTGTGAACTCACAACAAAACCTAAAAAGACAAGCTTATCAGTACAAAAGGTGCACTTCTTGAGATTGGCATAAAGCTCTTCTTGCCGAAGGGTTTTAAGGACCATCTCAAGATGTGTGAGGTGTTCCCGTAGGCACTTACTATAAACAAGTATGTCATCAAAATAAACTACCACAAACTTACTGATGTACGCCCTAAGAACTTGGTTCATAGGGCGCATGAAGGTGCTTGGGGCATTAGTCAAGCCAAATGGCATGACTGTCCACTCGTAGAGCCCTTGCTTTGTCTTGAAAGCAGTCTTTCACTCATCACCTTCCTTCATTCTTACCTGGTGGTATCCACTTTTGAGGTCTATCTTGGAGAAGACCGTGGCTCCACTCAGCTCATCTAGCATGTCATCCAGTAGTGGTATTGGATGCCTATACTTGACTGTGATGTTGTTGATTGCTCGGCAGTCCACGCACATGCGCCAAGTCCCATCCTTCTTGGGAACTAGTAGCACCGGTACAGCACATGGACTGAGGCTCTCTCGAACATATCCCTTCTCCAGGAGCTCCTTGACTTGCTTCTCAAGCTCTTTGGACTCCTCTGGACTTATCCGGTAGGCTGGTTGGTTGGGCAGGGCTGCTCCGGGCACTAGATCAATCTGGTGTTCTATGCCACGTAAAGGAGGCAAGCCTGCTGGTATCTCCTCTGAAAATACATCCTGGAATTTGTTGAGGAGTGTTGCTACTTCATGAGGTAGCTCTACCTGTCCCTGTTCTATACTCAACACTTCCTTGAAAAACATTAGTAACATTAAGTCCTTCGAGGCTAAAGCTCTCCGGACATGACTAGGTTGAATAAGAAAGTTAGACTTGACAAGTTTTTTTTCCTTACTCATTTGGAGTTGTAGCTCATGTACTTGGGCAGGTGTAAGAGGAGCTAGGCTGACCTTTCTCTTGTCATGCACGAAGGTGTATAGATTGGTTCTGCCATCTTGCCTGGTCTCTTTGTCAAACTGCCATGGTCTTCCTAGCAGAAGATGGCCAGCTTGCATGGGCACCACGTCGCACACGACTTGGTATTGGTACTTGCCCACACTGAATGGCACAGTGACTTGCTCATGGATCTTGAGCTCCACTTTGTCATCGAGCCATCTCAGTCTATACGGTCGAGGGTGCCTTGTCTCTTCTAGACCTAGCTTATCAACCATGTAGGTACTAGCAATGTTAGTGCAAGAACCACCATCTATGATGAGGTTACATACCTTGCCCTTGATGGTGCAA